>BQKN01062804.1:0-15835 GCA_022839385.1 Asparagus kiusianus | reverse complement strand
CGCAGCACATCTACTACTTCATGGCGCAAACCGGATTCCTTACTGGAAACGACGCCATTCTCACGCGACTCTTCATAGGCACCCTCAAGGGGGTGGCCTTTGAATGGTTCCGCAAGCTGGAGCCCGGCTCCATCAAAGCATGGGCCGACGTCGAAAAACTCTTTTTAGCCCGCTTCTTCGACGACGACACCGAGGTATCAATGGCTACTCTCCTTGCTGAAAAGCAACGAAAGTCGGAGTCGGTCAACGACTTCGTCAAAAGGTTCCGGAACCGGTCTGTCCACTGTCGGGACCAAGTCTCCGAGTCGACGCTTATCGAGATGTGTCGCAACAATCTATCGATCCATATCCTGTCTAAGATAGGCGCGGTAGAAACCCGGACGTGGAAAGAACTTGTTCGTCAAGGAGAGCAAGTAGAAAACATGATCAAGAGGTTGGAGGCCGAAGAACCCCAGCCCAAGAAAGGAGCTGCAGAGCCAGCCGCGCCAAAGAATCCCCCTCGGACAAGAGGAAAGGAGATCATGGCTGTGGACTCTGCTCCGACGCCAAGGACTGCTCCAAAACCGAAACCTAGGCAATTCGAACAACGCCCCCCACGGCACTATGACTTCAAAGAGGACCAGGTGGTGGCAACGCTCGATACCCTGCTCAAGAGTGGTCGAATCAAACTGCCTGAAGCTACAAAACCTGAGGAGGCAGATAAAACCGGTGACCCGACCTACTGCGCTTATCACCGATTCCTTGGTCACCACACGACCAAATGTTACGTCCTCAAGGACAAGCTCCAGGCCCTCTACGATGCAGGAGTCTTGAAGAAAGAGAAAGTTCAAAAGCAGGTGACCACAAACATGATCACCTTGAGCTTTGGAACAGATCTCCCAGAAGTTCATACTCCAGCGGGGGTGATTCCCATCCCCAAAGCGGTTCTGAGGGTCACCAATGACGATCCTCACAACCAGCGGGAGAAGGGCTTGGTACCACAGACCCTGCCATCGGGGCAGATAATGTGGGTCCACCCAGACCTCCTCAACGACGAGCAATGGACCGCGCGACCGCCGAAGGAGGCCAAACGAAAGCATTGCAACGCCATCTCTGCCATTCCAGACAGAGACGGCCCAGCGATGGCCACCCTTACTGACTCCGAAGAAGACACAAACGTCTTCGCCACGAGGGCTGGAAAAGAGTTCGCCAAAGAATACCCCGCGAGGGTAGAGAACGCGGCAAGACCTCCCGCAAGGCCAACCGCCACAACCCCTCTCAATCCAGATGCACCCAGCTCGAGCCGCCAACCTTTCCGGTTCGACGTGCTCGCACAACTGAAAAGCATCCCGGCGCGAATCACCATGTACGACCTCCTTAGACTATCCAGGTCAACCCGGGAGGCCCTACAGGAGGCGTTGGCAGATTCGGAGGCTTTCTCGACCCATTTCTTAAAAGAGACGGAGGCGGAACAAGAATGTGCGAATTGTTGCCAGATCTCGGATAGACGGGTCCCGTGCATCACCTTTACTCCTGAAGATATGCTCATCAAGAGTACGACTCACGATCGACCACTGTACTTCACGGGTTATGTCGGATCGGCGAGAGTGGATCGGATCCAAGTCGACCCGGGCTCCGCACTAAGCATCGTGCCTCTGAAATTGATCAAGCATCTGGGGATACCGCCGAAGCGTTTGTCCTCAACCACCACAACCATCTTTGGCTTTAACGCCACAGGGACGCGGCCACTAGGCAAAATTCGCTTGAAATGCCGCATAGGCGACATGAAGACAGAGGTGACCTGTTATGTCATCGATGCCGAGCCTTCCTACAACATGCTCCTAGGACGCCCGTGGATCCATGGCAATCGAATAGTCCCATCCACTCTGCACCAATGTTTGAAGTACGTGGACGACTACGAGCGCGTGAAGACGGTGGTGGCCGACAGACAACCCTTCAAAGGCGTCGAAAACTACTTCACCGACTCTCTGCTGTATCAGGACCCTGTCGAACCGCCGATTGAGGAGCCGGAAAGCGGCAACGAAGCGGACAGTGAGCCTGAGTACGGCGATAATCTAATCTTAAACGATTTCGAGTCAATTGTAATTGGTTACGAGAGTCACCATGTAACCAACGCTGTTCAAGCGGGAAAGATTGTCGTCAATGGGAAATCCAACTTTGCTTATGTGTCGTCTTGTTCTACGTCTGAGGACGATGAACCCAACGGCCTCTGGTCGGAACTCTGCCGAGATCCTTCCTTGCACATGCCGGTCTGCTCGTCGTACGCCGCGAAGGGGTTGCCGATTGACTCGTCGCGAGCTGTATTCGTTGTGCCAGCCCGAAATAAATATCGAAAGGACATTATTTTCGGCCTGATCGATCAGCCCTTGCGCACGCTCTGGGACGAGTCCGAAGACGAAGACCCAGCACCCCAGTTTTCGCAATACAGTCGAATTGCGAGACGCATGATGAGCAACATGGGGTACGACCTCACTCGTCTAGAAGGCCTCAATTACGGCCGAGGACGCAGGACGGTCATCCAACCTGCTTACGTACCTAAGGGGAAACCCTCGAATTATTTCAACCGGACTAGGAGAGGCTTAGGCTACTCCTCCTCCTCGTCCGACTTATGCTTCCACATCGGCGAAGATTCCGACTATGCATGTTCAGGAGATCAGTCGTCAGAAACCTCGGCGTGGGACTCAGATGTCAGCGTGAGAGACCTATTCGACGGCCTCACGATCAACATGGCTACAATGGACCCTGCCGAGATGGCGACAGATGAACAGCTCCCGCTCTATGACGAGACATGGGATCGCCATGTTAACGCCCAGTGGAGTAGTCGCTTCGAGCAGCGAGAACCGCCCACTGAGGACGAAATCCTTCAAGTGAACATGGGCACTGACGAAAGTCCCAAGCCCATATTCATCAGTGGTAGCCTGCCTCCTCAAGAAAAGGAGGATCTCATCGCCCTCATACGGGAATACATCGACGTCTTCGCGTGGAATTACGAGGACATGCCTGGTTTGGATCCGCGGATCGCCACACATCGCCTCAACATCAGCCCAGACGCCAAGCCAGTCAAGCAGCAGCAAAGGCGGTTTCGCCCTCAGATCATGGAGGCGATCGAGGCTGAAGTAAAGAAGCTCATCGAGTCCGGCTTCATCAGAGAGGAACAACACCCCGACTGGGTGGCTAACATTGTTCCAGTGCTAAAGAAAAACGGTAAGATCCGCATCTGCATCGATTTCAGAGACCTCAACTCTGCGTGCCCAAAGGACGAATTTCCCCTCCCCATCACGGATGTCATCATTGACAACACGTGCGGATTCGAGAGGATGTCCTTCATGGACGGTTTCTCGGGGTACAATCAAATCAAAATGCACCCCGAGGACGAAAAACACACCTCATTCAGAACTCCCATGGGGGTGTACTGCTACACGGTCATGCCCTTTGGACTCAAGAATGCCGGCGCAACCTATCAGCGTGCCATGAGCACGATCTTTCGACAGCACCTGCGAAAGACGGTGGAATGCTATGTGGACGATCTCGTCGTAAAAAGTCGCCACCACGGCGACCACCTTCAAGATTTGAGGACAATGTTCGAACTCATGAGGGCTCACCAGCTCAAGATGAACCCCACGAAATCATTCTTAGGGATGACTAGTGGTAAGTTCCTCGGTTTCGTCGTCACGACGAAAGGGATCCAAATTGATCCAGACAAGGTGCGAGCCATCCAAGAGCTTCGACCACCCCGGAACCTCAAGGAATTGAGAGGCCTCCAGGGACGATTGGCCTATATCCGAAGATTCATCTCGAATCTTTCAGGCAAGTGTCAGCCGTTCTCCAAGCTTATGAAGAAAGGCACCTCCTTCGTGTGGGACGAGCTTTGCCAGCAGGCCTTTGAGGACATCAAGGCTTACCTTTCAAATCCGCCGGTCCTCGCTGCACCGATTTCAGGGAAACCGTTTCTCATCTATATTCGGGCCATGGAGCACTCTCTGGGTGCTCTCTTGGCACAAAACGATGATGCCGGCCACGAGCAAGGCATCTACTACCTCAGTAGGACCCTGCAAGGCGCCGAGCAACGGTACCCGATGGTTGAGAAAGAATGTTTGGCCTTGGTGTTCGCCATCCAAAAGATGCGACACTACCTGGTTGGCCAGACGATCCACGTCATCTCACGAATGAATCCCATTCGAGTCTTTATGACGCAACCTGCGGCATTAAATTGGCGTTTAGCCAGGTGGGCACTTCTGCTCTCCCAGTACGACATTCACTTCATGCCCCAGAAGTCGGTCAAGGGGCAGGCCATATGCGATCTCATGGCCAGTCACCCACTGGGAACAAAAACTGACTTATTTGAAGACTTGCCGGACGAACCACTTGAGGTCAACGTAACCTCGTTACCGGATGTGTGGCAGATGTTCTTCGACGGCGCGTCTCGCGCAGCCCCGGATGGCTCTATTGTCGCGGGAGTGGGGGTGGTCCTCACTTCCCCGCACAACCACGTACTACCACGAGCTTTCTCTTTGACAGAGCCATGTACCAACAATGTAGCCGAGTACAACGCATTACTCTTCGGACTCGAGTTGGCTAAAGAGCTAGGAATAAAGCACCTCCAAGCTTACGGCGATTCCCAGCTCATCGTCAAACAGATGACCGGCGAATACGAGGTTAGAAACGAAGACCTGATCCCACTCCACAGGGCGGCTGCCCGGCTAGTGGAATCGTTTGAGAATTTCCACATTGAGCATGTGCTACGTTCCAAGAACACACATGCAGACGCCTTGGCTTCTTTGGCGGCCAACTTGGCTCAACCATTCGGAACAATCCAATCGGTCACAGTGGCGAGCAGGAAGCCCTTTCGGCTGAAAGACGCTCCAGAAGTAAACGCCACACATCAAGTCTCAGATCAGCCCAGTGCTGAAGACTGGCGTCTCCCGATCATCGATTACGTCCTTTACGGCGTATTACCCGAGGATGCGAAGGAGCGAGAGTCAGTCCGGAGACGTGCTACGAGATTCTACTACGACTCGACCACCAAGACGTTGTATCGAAGGTCATACGACGGTTTGTTGCTTCGATGTCTCTCGAAAGCGGAAGCACAGGATGCTCTACGCGAGGCCCACGACGGCATCGGCGGAGCTCACCAACCCGGACCCAAACTTTGGGATCGCCTACGAAGGACAGGCTACTTCTGGCCTGGGATGGTGCAAGACGCCGTCGCCTACGCAAAGCGCTGCCACGAGTGCCAGATTCACGCCAACTACATGCATCAACCACCTGAAGACCTGCACCCAACAAAGGCTTCGTGGCCCTTCGAGGCGTGGGGGATGGACATAGTCGGACCAATATCCCCACCATCGGCGAAAGGTCATCGCTTCATTCTCGCGATCACCGACTACTTCTCTAAATGGGCCGAAGCGGTCCCCTTGAGAGAAGTCAAGACCAACGACGTAATTAAGTTCATCAAACACCACGTCATTTACCGGTATGGCGTGCCACGACGTATCATCCATGACAATGGTACCCAGTTTGTCAGTCATGCATTCACCAGATTCTGCGACAAGTTCCGAATGCAGAACCTCTCCTCCACGGCCTATAACCCATCAGCAAATGGCTTGGCCGAGGCCTTCAACAAAACAATCATCAAGATTTTAACCAAGTTGACCTCAACCAGCAAACGTGACTGGAACGAGAAACTTGGCGAAAGCTTGTGGGCGTATCGCACAACGGTTCGCACACCGACTGGCCACACGCCCTATTCATTGGTATACGGCTGTGAGGCCATATTACCATTAGAAATCCAAATTCCATCTCTCCGCGTCGCCTTGGCAGCAGGGATGACGGTGGAAGACAACCACCGACAACGACTCACCGAGCTCGAGGCGTTGGACGACAAACGATTAGAAGCTCAACAGCACATTGAGTTCTATCAAGCGCGGATGGCTAAGGCTTTCGACAAAAAAGTCAGACGCCGAGCCTTCAAGGAAGGAGAGCTGGTGTTAGCTGTTCGCCGACCAATGATTCTCACCTCCAAGAAGAAGGGTAAATTCCAATCCAAGTGGGAAGGGCCATTCGTAATAGAAACAGTCTATTCAAATGGCGCCTATCGCCTCGTCAAGCCCAACGGCGACAAGATCATGATGCCTATCAACGGCAAATACTTGAAGAAGTACTACCCTTAGTTATTCTTCACAAACTCCCACAAGTACATGAGTATAAACTGGTTCTCAAACCCTCCAACTGGTATATGAGGTTAAACTGTCCCTACTCTACCCGCTCTGACGAAAGCTCCTGGCGGAATCCATTTCGCGACTCTCACCCAATGGGAGGGCGGATCCACTAAGGTCGTTCATACCACGACAAACCCATTCAATTCGCCTATCCTCTCCAGCGAGATGGCGAATCCTCAAAGTCGTTCCAATCACGACATTCCCTGTCATGTTAACATTAAACCTCTGACAAAATCAACTCCCCAATCCTCTTCCGAGGGATGGTGGGTCCTCAAAGTCGTTCCAATCACGACATTCTCTGTCACGTTAACATTAAACCTCTGACACAATCTACTTACCAATCCCCTCCATAAGAGTGGTAAGTTCCCCCACAGTCACTCCCATCGTGACAAAACCCCCATCAGGTTAATGATCACCTCTGATGGTTGGCGCCGTTATTCCAGCGAATAACATAGCCTGAGTAATAGCCTACCACGCGACGTGTTATTACTTCTGTCGAATAGTCACACTCCTACGTCCCTGAACTATTCGGCCTATTCCAGCTATCCTAACATCCCCTTAGGGTAACTGATGGGTAGCGGCCTACCACGCGAGGGTCCCTACAAGAATCGAGCGTCACATTCCTACACCTCTGACGATTCGGTTATCATCTGTCGCCGCCTATTCAGACGACGACCACTGTCAAGAGCAGTTCGGCAGACAACAGCTCTGCCAAATCCTCAAGCGACAGCTTGCCGAGTGGCAGGTCGAAATTGAGTCCTCCACTCGACCGCAGCAGCGAGCGGCTGTTCCCTACTGCAAGCCGAGCGTTACTCTCTCGATCTCACGGGAGCTACAACGCGGAAATCGGGATCAACCCGATCCCACGCTGTGAGCGACCGAGAGTAGAACAAGAGTCCGAAATGACTAAGTTCAGAACAGAACGGTCAGAAGCTCACCAAGTTCAACTCAAATACCAGAACAACACAATCGAAAAGAAAAGGAAACTGTGCATACGAAACAGCAATAAACAAAGGCTTAAGGCCATTACAGGCCAAAGTTTACAAGCATAAGTTTTTCAAGTTGTGGTGCTTGGAGCACCAACTGAGTTGACAAATGACAAAACAAAAAAAAGAGGGGGAAAGAGAAGGGAGCGGGGGCCATCACAGGAACTTTAGTAGACTAAAGGAGCCGATCTTAGCTTTGATCGCGGCTCGCTCCGCCGCACGGCTGATCTTCGCCTTCTCCTTTCGTTCCTGCTGCCGCCTGGCTAGGGCCGCCTGGCTGTCCTCTTCCTCCTTGCGAAGGAGCTCCAGTGCCCTCTCAACCTCCCTGGCAGCCTCGCCGAGCCTCCCTAACTCGCGCGAACGCTCCTGCAGCTTCGCTTCGCCACGAAGAGTGCCGGCATCCCCGTGGAAAGCCCGGTCCAAGTAAGCGTCCATCCGGTCCGTTACCGTTTGGTGCCGCTTTCTCAGACGTCTGAGTTCAGCCTCCTTCGCCTGGATACACTTCGCCCGCTCGTTGCGCCCAAGCAGGAAGTGCAGCGGGGGAAGCGGCGACTCATTGGAAAGATCTTCGTGAGCCAGTTCCTCGAGGCGGTACATCCACCCCTCCACGAGCTCGAGCTCTCGCTCACATCGCTGTGTGAGCGAGTCATCGCCCGCACGGCGGACCGCCTCCAGACACCTCTCTACCAAGTGGAGCGAATCGTAGTATCGCTCGCCTCCCACGCTGACGGCTAGGGCACACCTGTGCACCAACTCCACCAATTCTTTGAGCGGCACGAAAGCGGGGTGAGCCACAGGGTCCGGAATGGGGTATTCTTGGACCGGGCTCACCGGGGCGGCAGGGGGAGCGCCAACGTTCACAACGGTGGCAGAGGAGCCGACACCTTCGCCGTCACTATGATCGGGAGAGGAGGCCATGAAGGAGAAAGATTTTCTTTTCTTTTCTAGCAGATTTCGCTCGAAGCAGTCAAGACTTGGCCAAAGGATGGCAAGTGCGGAAGTATATACCAAGAGATCCAACGGTTGGGATTCATTACCCCAAGCCATCAAGCGGTCCGAACGCGCTGCGACGCTTCGAACTCAGCGCCATTGAAGGCTACTCTCGAAACACCAAATAGACCGATCGGATTAAGCAGGAGGCAGAACGATCAGTCACTTCACCAATAAATGAGCGTTAAATGCGCCTGCACGGTCTCGGTTGGCGAGCACTCGGGTCCGCCGACCGACGCGTGGCGTAAGCTTCGCCAACAGTCAGATATCGGGCCTTTAGACGAACTCGCCATCATGCGAGTGTTGCCCGCGGTTCAAATCCGCCGTCAATTAAATGTGGTTTTCGACTCCAACTCAAACCATACGGATTTCGCCTGTAGCATAAATTCGTCAGCAATTGGGCAAGATTCGCCACAACCGAACCTCGCTTTCAAACGAATCCGTCACCACCAGAGATTCGCCCACGGTTCGAATTCGCCAGCAGTCGAGGTTAATCCCCACAGCGAACCCACCGGCGGTTTAATACGACTCTCTCGGCGAATTCACCAATAAATACTCGAATCAAGCTTTCGCCCGAAGGGGGTACTATCTGAGATTGCTGATGGCCGTGCCAAAGGAGTATTAAAGGGGTTGTATCCAAAAGGAACGTAACGAGGAAGAACACAAGCTACACCAAGTGCTTCTAGACAGTACATTTGAACAAAGTTATGTTTTTTGCAAATGGCGAAAGGCATAGTATTTCGTTCAAAAAGGCAAAACGTGCACCCAGTGTTTAAGATAATACATCTAAACAAAATCATGACTTCACGAGTCATGACATAGTTTCAAAAGCAAGACAGATAAACAGAGTATCTTAAGCAGGAATACATAGCAGAAATTTCAATCAAACACGCTAAAAGTAGAGATCTCCTCCTTGACCAGGTCCACCTTCCTCGCGTGGTCCTCCCGAGCCTTGTCTTCGGCTGTTTTCCTGATTCGCTCCTCAAAGCTCGACCTGGCAGCGGCGTCCTTTTCACGCAAGGCCCGAAGACGTTGGGCTTCTTCCTCAGCCTTCTTGCCAGCCTTGACGACATCGGATTGAAGCCCCTTCCAATTCGTCTCCGCTTGCCTCAATTCGGCTCTCAGACGAGCCATGGTGCGATTGAGGTCAACGACTTGGTCCCCTAACTGTTGTTGTTGACTCACCCAGAAATCAACGATAGATTCCGAATCAGCAATTTCTTTGGAACGGGCCTCCTGTTCCTGAGCTTCCAAACGTCGGAGGTGGACCAGACAAGACTCCACGTCCGGGCCCTCCCGCAGCAATGCCTCCAGCCCCATCATACGCGACTCCAGAAGACGAAGTTCTCGCATACAACGGGTGAAAAGCCGATTCTCGCCGGATCGTCGGATGTCTACCGCACGGTCCAGGAGAGATTGCTTGAAACTGGCAAAGCTACCCAGGCCAAGATTGACAAGAGAAATTACCTGTCTCACGGCGTTTTCAAACTCCTCGACGTGGACCTGCCAGCGCGAGGGGTCAAAGGGAGTAGGCTCTTGACCGGGGGCGAGCGTAGCAATTGGAGGGACCTCGAGACACGGTTCCGCTCCTGGTTGCGGAACAGGACCGTGGGCAGGAGGAGCCTCCGGGTTCTCAGGTTCGTCATCGGATATCAAGATGGGCTCGGCCTCATGCTCCTCAGGAAGCGGCGCCCTACCAGGGGCTTTGAAGCACAACGAAAACATGAAAAGAGGAATTCAGGCGATAAAAACCTATCTACGCCCCAATGGGGATAGGGTTGAAGGCGTACCTTCGGCGGCAGCAGCTCCTGCAACGCTCGAAGTGGACGCCCTCGTCCTCTTCTTCGAGGTAACCCTCTTCACCTTCGGTGCCATCGGGAGATGTAAGAGTAGTTCGGGTCTTCTCTGAAACAAACGACGAAGAAGCTCTAATCCTTCTTGGCGAAGAAAAGGGTGTTAAAATAATCCAATCCCAGGCGGTTACGTGCAGTTCGATTGGACCCTTCGGTCCCGAACAGTTGAAGAGGGGGCCGAATATCCCGTACGAGCGGTAGAGATTTGGCAGTTTCGGGGCACGATCTCTAACCAACGGCCCAGATCGAGCGCGAAGGACGAAGAGACCCATCGCACCGCAATTAAGGCAAGACGGCGTGCCCACGTCTCCGTAACTGACAATGCACGTGGGTGGACACGCGACCCGTCTAAAGCGGAGCTTTTCCCCTGCAAATTGAATTCGCCGTTGAGGTGACAATTGCGAATTCGCCCATGGGTAAAATTCGCCTACTGGCAAAGCGGGCCCATGACTGAAATCCGCCAAGGGAAATTTCCCTCAACTGGACGTCAACTGGTGCTTTAAAATAACTATACTAAATATAATATGCACACAAGTCGTAATCGCCAGAAGCAAAAGGATAATTTCATTCACGAAAAGGGAGTCCTATTACAACACAAAAAAAAACTAAAGGCGAATTACAAAGATTTCACTCGCAGTTCCGCCTCACGAATCTTTTCGGCGTGGCTGAGCTCAAGCCTCCTTAAGATCTCTCCGGATCTCTTCCTCTGTGCATGAGACCAGGTTTTGAATGACATCCTTGACATCCTTGAGAGCTCGATACTTCTCCCCAACAGTGTCGGTGGTCAATTGCCGGCGGGACTCAACATCCTCCAGCTCCTTTGCCACCTGGTCAAGGGCCTTCCCTTGAACAGCCAGAGAAGCCTGCGCGTCAGCTATGACCCGTTTCAGCCTCTCCACTTCAAAGGAAATTCGGGAGAACCGACTATCAACCGTCTCTTGCTCGCGAGCCACCCGTGCATCCTCGGCTTGGGCCCGCTCCAACTCCGCTGACAACTTTAACTCCAGCGTCAGATTCTCATCCAGGCGGCGATCCCGATCTGCCAGGGTTACTCGAACTTCGCGAGAGGCGATATCAAGGAGATTGGAGCTCTCCGCACGAAGAGTGAGCAGCTGCTGAACCGCCACCTCCACTTGGTTCAAGCGCTGAAAATAGGGCCTCGCTGCAGCAGTGCCGAGCCTCTTACGCAAGAAGGACGCGTCGTCCTCAAGGACTTCCTTGAATTCCTCGAAGGGACAATTCCCCTCCAAGACCTGGCGAGTGCAGTGAGCCAGAGTGTCTTCGAAATTGGCCACAGCTCGCTCCACCTGCCTCTTTCGCCAGCATTCCATAGGAGAAAGAGCGGCCTCTTCAACAGAGGACGAAGCCACGATCGGAGCACCGGTGGTCACGATCGCGGAAGCGGCAACTGGTGCTGCCGGAGCCGGAACAATCGCTGGCGCCGTCAGAGTGGCAGTGGCCGAGTCGCAAGTCACCACAGGTGAGGAGCTGACCATTAGTCCCACGGGAGTTCCCCCTGGAGCGGGAGACTCTCGCGCTGAGTGTTCACCCCCGACCGATGTCCCCTCGAAAGCGGAGGTTCCCTCTTGTTGACCCACGGGAGTCGATACTTCCTCTTCGCTCGATAGCGCCTCGTGAATCGAGACGTTGTCGTCTGTCTCAGATTCGCCCGAATGACTCCCCCAAGAAGGAGGGTCCTCCTTACCAGTTACTCCACGAGAGGGGCCAACTGCGAATACAAAAAAAAAAATGTAATGATGACAATCAGTACCCCCTTAGCCTAGAAGGGTCAACAGCATTGAAACTCATACTTACTCGGACCCCCTGGTTCTCCTTCATCTCCACTCCCCTCCTCTTCATCAGAAGGGATGGGGATCGCTTCCTCGACTGCACCTACATGAATTCAATGTGAACGGTCAGAGGATGCGAATCCAACTTCTTACACAGAAGCATTGCACCGAAAGATTACCTCTTGGTGCAGATGCAGGAGTCGTCAAGGCCCCCGCCTGTGACTCCACTCCCGAGGAAGGAAGCGTATCCTTCGGAATCGCCGGAGCCACTTGCGGCGCAACAGAAGGAGCAGGTCGAGCTATTTCCGCCCCAGAGGCGGTAGCTGCCCGATCGGCCGCCGCTCTGGTGGTCACCGTAGTCTCTTCGCCACGGGCCCTCTTGGCCACTTCCACTCTAGAGCTCTCCGCCGCTTCTCGCTGCCGTTTTGAGAGCAACGAACTACTCGGAGATAACAGAGGCGCTCCCATACGCCCGGCAATCGCACTACGGGCTTGCTCCAGGCGCTTGCTCACCCGGGTTAACTCAGCAGGCTCCCTCCGCTCGCCTTGGGAATCTGAAGGAAGACTGGGAGGAGGAGCTCGTGTTTCGGGCGCTTCGGGTTCGCCTGGACCCACACCCTCACCCTCAGAATCTCCTGCAGGGTCCTCCATGAACAATTCCCTAGCCGTTGCACGGCCCCTTCGCCTCGAAGGTCGAGGAGCTCCTCGTGGGTGACGTCTGTGTTCCGCCAGGCACGAACTCTGGAACCGGAAGTCGGTAGGATCGGCGCTGGCGCCCCGATACCACCGGCAATACGAGAACGTATGATGCAAGTCGCGATCCTTTGAGGGTAACTCAAAGCGAGCATCAGTGCCGCCAGCATGGGTCCAGAACCATCCGCGAGCTCCATCCACCAGCCCTCCTTCAAACCGCAGTTGGGGATTGACGTTGCCCACGTACAATTGGTCATACCCAAACTGGCGGGCGAACCTAAAGGGGATGTACGGCTCAAGATAGCACGACAAGCCCGTTCTCAGAACATGATACCCGGGCCGGATGTTTACCAACCAGCGAAAGGCGCCGCGAGGGAGGGTTGTGTAGCGGTCCGCCGTCGGCGTATCCCTGAGGGATTCTCCATATCCGCCCCCGCTGAAATAGGGGAAGGAACGGCGAAAATTGTAATTCCCAAAGTGGGAGAGCATCTTCCGCGCATCGGGGATATCCTTGCACTTCCAGGAGCACTTCTCCAAGCGCCGAACAAAAGGGACAAACTTGTCACCTTGGAGAGCCGCCGGAGCACTCATCAAGCACTCACAGTGGTATACGAACCACGCCATCAGATAGGTATACGGCAGCCCCACCCGGGGGTTGGGAGTCCTGATAACCTCTCCTTCTCCCTCATCGACAGTCGACACGCGGCAGAACTGAGCCGTCAGGGTGCGGAGCCCCCGATGGATGCACGCTATCGTCGCCGATACCAAGGAATAAGACTTCCCGTGAGCTAAGCAAACCGCCGGGTACACGACCTCGACGGGAAGAGCCTCAAAGGAGTGAGTGGGGACTACGCACCTCTTCAACCATAACATGAGGTACCCCGCAAGCAGCGCCTTCCCAGAGATTGGTGACTCCGCCTGATGGTGGAACGAGCGGAGGACGGTACCTGACTTGAATCCGCCTTCATCACGGTCGAGAGTCATGTTACCCCCGTCTTCGGCTATCCTTGCCTCCACCTCGGACTGGTCGCATGCGCCTAATGGAAGGGCAGGTTGCCCCTTGACGTCGTTCCCTGGGAACAGATAATCAGCCCAGTTCTTGTGGCTGATCCCCTTCTTCTTCCCTTTATGGTCTGCTGCCCCCAAGGTGCTGAGGCAGATGTGGTAATGGCAGAGTAACTCCCACAAAGTCTCGACCGCCGAGGGCGAATGGCTCAACAGCTGATCGATCTCAGCTTGGTCGGGGACGTATTCCTCGTAAGGGAAGTCTCCCAGGGGCAGACCCGACACATCGTGCATCTCATGGGAGGTGATGCCGAGCTCACCGTTGGGGGTGAAGAATGTGCCGCTTTCCGCACAATACAGCTCCAAAATGCTGTGGAACTGAGAAGCGTTGATCCGCAAGCCGTGCCGCGTGGCTTCAATGGCCGCATACAACTCCGTGTTCTTGAGATCGGCATTCTCAGCCAGAACACGGTCAGTGATCTTGGACCACCAAGTGTCGCTGCCGGGTGCAGAATAAACCCACCCCGGAGCTCTGAAATCCTTCGGTGGAAAACTCCCTCCGACTCGAAAGAAACAATGACGAAAGGTCTCCGCCGCTGATATCGATTCCCCCACGGGCAGTTCAGCGGACATTAAGCCAGGACGTAGACCCGTCACGCGCTTACAGGAGCCATCCACTCCATATCCGGCGGTAGAACCCGTGAATACGCCACAGGTGACCCCGTCTTGGGTGGGGGTCAGCTCCCAGTTCATCGTCCGAGGAACCGCGAGGGATCGCAGCTCAACGATCGAGAACCCCCTCGACATACTGGGGAGGTAGTAGTGAATCCCTTCTACCGTGTGGAACCACATGCTCTCCTTGAGCAACAAGGCAGAGGGGTCGGTCATGGCGTCGCCGAACAAGAATTGAGGTTTCGGCAATTCTGCCCTGGCATCATCCGTCAACGCCGCGTCGGTCGTCAACTCGCGCAGCGTCAGATGGTGACCGTCCGTGACCCTCTTTATCAAGCCGTCTGGCTTGTCGGCGGCAAACGCGGGTAACGGAGCCAAAGAGGGAAATCTAGGGGGTGCCGTGTAGTGCGTACCACCGGCGTGGCCAATGGCCACACCCTCCGAGAAAGCCTCATCGGAAAAAGTCGCTGTAAGAAAGGAAAATCGATTAAGACAAAATCCGCCAAAAAGGCGAAATCGCCCATCAAACAAAGACAGACGGAATCGCCTATCAAAAAAAAAGAAGGGGGGGAAAGGTCACCTCCCTCTCCCCCAAGGAGCAAATAGGGCTAACTTTGCCCCCAAATTGGGGGAAGCTGCCAAAAGCGGCGGGATTCCAGGACATTGAGCAACACTCATCTCCCCAAATCCGACGCCTAAGACCCACGCGAGGTAACCCAACGGACTTATCGACGTACCTGAGCGCGACTCCGGGGCACTGGCGGGCATGCCGGCGGAGAGACGATCGGAATAACCTCCAGGGCCTGCACCTCTCACTTTGCGCTTCCTAGTTTTTGGAGCCATTGAAAGAGGGGGCGGGAATTCTCGTCTTAGAAATTTCTTGCAAGATTCAAGAGCACGGTGGATCCCAGAGGAGGAAAACAGCGGGTTTAAAAAAGAGGAAGGTTGCCCACGTGGCCACAACTGCCCCCGAACGGGAAAACGTGGCCACAATCGAATTCGACGGCCCAGATCACCCTCATCTACGGTTGCATCCAGCGGTTGAATTCGAAAACCACGGCCACGATCAGGACGAGGCGCGTTGAGCGGAGTCGGGTTGTCAAATCATGACCAGACACGAAGCCCCGCAGACAAGCACGTGGCCTACTCCCATTAGGCCTGATTTCGCCTAAGGAAAGGGTCCCGACGGCGAAAACTTGGATGAAATCCGCAATTCTTTCAAAATTTCGCCATCAAGTCCTAATTTCGCCTGCACGACTCATACCCCTTGGAGAAACAGGCGGTTTGCCCAAAATCTAGGAACTATCGGAGTGGTTTCATTTAGACCCGCGCCCCAGGCGGCTAAGGGTCAGAGTAGAAATCTTAGCACTAAGCCTAAGGGAAACTACTCGACAACTCATCATACTGAGGGGAATAGTATGGCTAGCCCGATTCAAACGGTAATCGGTAAAGGCAGATCAAACCCGTTGATAGCTGAGGGTTTGCTAAAAATCCTAGTGCACCTGGTCCAAAGCGTCTTCATTCAAAGTATTCCAGACCACACGTAAGCCGGTTTTGGTCTGAAAACTTTGAAGGGGGTCTTGTAGACGGTAAAAACTACCGCGGCAGATTAGCAAACGAATTCGCCC
>BQKN01062803.1:174544-216094 GCA_022839385.1 Asparagus kiusianus | reverse complement strand
CAAATTTCTTGTAGCAGTGGCCAACCCCCAAGAGGAACAGAAATGTCCATCTGGTTATAATCTGAATATTACATTAAATAATTGCATGAGAACTTACCACTCACAGGAGCACAGGAGCGTACTAAGACTGCAGCACCCAATCCTTCCTTGTCAGCAACAATGTTCAGCATCATGTGGAGACCGTAACATAAGTAAACATATGCATGTCCTCCTGGACCAAACTGTCCCCGAAAATCATCAGATATCAACAATATTTTAGAAATGCGATGACAGTACCCCCCAAAAAAACCATTCGAGAACAGTGCATACAGCTTCCAAAGGAATATACTGGATATAGTTTCCAAAAGAATATACAGCACACACAGTCACCAAAAGCTGGAAGCAAAGAGTATAGATATTTAATCAGGATTTTTATCTTTTGTGACCTAGATATGCGACTATTCGTTAATTATTGGGTTCAAAAATTACTAGTAAACTAACCCGAAGCAAAGTTAGATATTTAAAAATATAGTGGACCAAAATCAAATGAAACTTTGGGGTAGACAAAGCGCTAGAAATATGAGACTGACAGAAGTTTAGACATATAATTAACTTGTAAGTTCGGCTAGTTTTGCCTTCTGACCATCTTCCTTCTCACATTATGCAGATCATTAGGGAAGATAGAAGAGGATTCTATAATTTTAGGAGGGGTGAGTGGTTATTGCTTTCTTTAGGGCTTTCAGAATTTTTTTGGCATGCTTTACCTTGTATTGTCTCAGGATAATTCTATAATATCCCATTTCACTCATCCATCCAAATAACAATCCACCAATGCCCCTTTTGTAATTCTTGAATGGGTTTTTAAGCCATCTGACTTAATAAAATTCACAGGCATATATGCGAACCTACGAGAAGTTCCGGGTATAAAAAAATAATAATAAACTTGTAAGAAAGGAAACAATTTCTACCGATCCAAGTTAACTAGGCACTTCTATCTAATGTCATACCCATATGGGACACACAGTGGTAGGTCTAGGAAAACTTTCTTAGAGGTGTGGAAGACAAATAATTTGTTTAGTGATTATATAAGTAAAATTCAAACAGGCTCTTCAATGCAAATTGCGGTGCAATTTTGATTGTTAGGGGTGCAACTGCACCCCCATGACCCAATACATATCCGCCAGTGCGGGTACAGAAACATGCCCGTACGCGCACTGACACTTCCAAGGACACTCCTTGTATATATCTATACATTTATTTGAGCGTGTAATCAATTACAAAATACAAAATTTAATATAAAACACTCATCCTACATTTCCTCAATGTGTATCCTGCACTTCACGTCGACTTTATAGTCGACATAATAAAAGAAACATAAAAAAATGTTATAGAAATTTTACTTCTCCTCAAATGTGAATGAGAAATAAGATTGATCTTATCTAAGTTTATTAATTTCAACATATGTATATAGCCGCGGCCCCGTACTACCTTTTACAAATGTGTCGGCGTGTCGTGTACACGTACCCGCACCCGTACGCATGCATGCGCCGGTATCCATGCAACTTAGCTACTGATCAAGACTCATACATACAGGAACGAATGGGTTTGAATAACCAATCCCAAAGGAATTGAAATAAAGCTTTGTCGCACTTATTATTGTCATCGTTGTTGTTCTTGTTATTGTATGTGGAAAAGGCAAACGCACCCCTCTACAAATATTTATGGTTGAGTTTGATGTAACTTCAGTTTGGTCTGCTGCATGTTTAAACATCCCTAAAAATAAAATTTACAGCTTTTGGTCAACCCTTAAGAAGGTAAAACATAAGTCCCACAATTGACATGCATAGCTCAATAACCTAAGGTCAAATTCCGGACTTCTATTACATTAGGAACTATTACAGACACAATTGTAAAATTATAATCAAGTTAAAGTGAAACCCTACAAAAATTACCACCAAAATAAACCAAATTACTGGGTTTTTTTTTTTTTAGGTCAAGACTTTTACCACAGGAGCTGTCCTCGAAGTAACACCAAATCTACCGTGACAAGCAGTATCGTTTGTTCGGTAAGCCTCCACCTGCATTATTCCGAAAAATATAGAACCATTTTGCAGAAAACACCCTCAACTTTTTTTTACATTGATAAGTCCACTTTTCGGGGCGCAAAGTGCAAGGGAAAAAAATGTTACCTCGGTGATTTGCAGAACGACGTCGTCCCTGCGGAGGAACTTACCGAGGAGGCGAGGGGCGAGGTCGAGGGCGTCGATTTCGAAGAAACTCCGCGGCAAAATCGCCGCCGGGATGGGGAGGGCGACGGGACACGTGGCACGCTGTGGACGAGCGGCGGCCGTTGCGGTGGTCTTGAACGGGGTTTGATCGCCGATGATCTCCGATTTGATCGCCGTGGTTTTGGTTTTGGGGGGTTTGTTGGATCTCCTCGCCGTTCTCTTGAACCGCGGGGTAGTTTTAATTGCAGTCATCCGGCGCGTCCGTTGAAAGAGGCGACGGAACTCGGTCCCTATACTTCTTGGTTTGGGCCGGGTCTGTCGGAGGGAGAGAGTAGGACTCTTTAATAATACTATATTTTGTGAATACTCTTTATGCCTACATCTCGTCTCTGTTCGTATGTATGAAATATATGTATAGAGTTGGCTAAAATTTTATGTGATTGAGTAAACAGAATAGACATTCTATTATTGCTAGATCGGTCTGTATTGTAGGATCTGAAATAGATACACTTGAACACTAGAGGGGGGGTGAATAATGTTCTTTTAAAATTTATGCAAAGTATATTATAAATTGCAAAGAAAAATGTCAATCTCAGAAATTCACAATCACAAACACAAGGATTTATACTGGTTCCTCCAAACTGGTGTACATCCAGTCCCCAAGCAAATCCCGCTTGAGAGTTTCCACTATGATTTTGAATAAACTTACAAAATCAAACGCAAACCTGACCAATTTGCAAGTCCCTGCAAATTACAACACCAATTGACAAACACCTTGCCAATTTGCACACCAATCTCTAAACCAAGAGATTAACCCTCTCAAACCCGAGAGAAATCCTTTTTGAAGCAAGAACACAATTGATCCTATAAACCTTGAATGTGTAGTGAAGTGCAGCAGTAGCTTAGGATTCTTTTAACCTCTGTAAATTGCCTAAATAATAAGTATTTGAATGATGTTCAGAGGCAATTTCAGAAACTTTTCTTTTTCTCAAAATCTGAATATTTTTCACTTGAAAAAATGCACAAAGATCAAAGCTTATAGGTATGTAAGTCTCTGCATTTTTTCTGAACAAATAACCTATTTATAGCCATTGAAAAGACAATTTTTTAAACTTTAAAAACGTTTAAAAACGGCTATAAACAGTCATAAATTCAAACTTTGAATACTGGAAAAACTGTATCTGTAGTCGACTACAATACACATTAGTCGACTACACTGAGTTCAAACAGACTGTGTATTCAGAAAATTTCTTAGTAGTCGACTACAATGCTCATTAGTCGACTACACTGTATTTTGACAGAAACTGATAAAATAAAATTTGCGTTCAGTAGTCGACTATAATGTTGATTAGTCGACTATACTGTAAAAAGACAGAAACTTATGTTTCTGTAAAACACCTGAGTAGTCGACTATAATCTACATTAGTCGACTATACTGTAAAATAACAGGAACATATATTTAAGCTTTATACACGAGTAGTCGACTACTATTCTAATTAGTCGACTACTAAGAGTAAAAATTATGAAATAAAATATTTTTATACTTAAATTTTAACTATAATTCTAATGGTTAACATAGGGGATTTCTATAGTTAACCAACACACTAAGTATGTGTTAGTGTGTTCTAATATTGTGTGTGTATGTGCGTGTGTGTGATCAAGGCTTGTACAATAATTCTAAGTAAAGAAAATGTAAAATACATTATCTCATCTGTTTTTCATTTTCTTCACTTCATAATGCCTTGAAAACATCTTGCACTTGTTCATATTCTGATATTGAAATCTGCATATAAAAGTTAGTGCACACACTGTATAAATTGTTATCATCAAAATACTATCATGGAGATATGATATTCAACATGTATGGTTCGATGAATAGTGAATCAATAATTGAATATTTAAATAAAAAATAGGAATGCATCAAAGATCCAGTCATCGATTCCCCCGATAGGCCACAATTAACGCGAGCAAACATATCAATGACGAGGAGCACATTTTTTGTTATACTACTAATACTTGTACTTGCTCTGCTATTCTACCCAAGCCTGGCTAAGGCAGAGTTACGGGGAGTAAAACATAAATAGGCTAATTCCGATCGGGGTCCTCTTAATGCTCTAATGCCCGCACCGGATATGGGCCGAACTGTCTCACAACGTTCTGAACCTAGCTCACGTACCGCTTTAATGGGCGAACAGCCCAACCCTTAGAACATGCTCACTAATGTATACATTGCAGAGGAGAAAGGATTTATGTTATTTACCAAATGTTTATAATATGATTTTGATGATCTCTGATGTAGGTAGATAGTGCAACAATTTATTTCTTCAAGTAATTCTTATATTATTTTTGATGAACTATTATTATGAGATGTGGTTTTGTTGTCCTTGGAATAAATCAGAATCTTTTTAGAAGTAAATGGACAGTGATTAAGAAAGTGAACGATTGGGAGAGAAAAATGAAATTGAAAAAATATATATGTACATCGTTCTTTCCCCGCTACGTATGCCCCAAAAAAATTGAATGATTGGGCGTCACCATTACAAATTGGCAACGCCGTTAGCTAGTTTTGAACTGGTGTTATCATCTCTAAGAAGACCTAAGAGGTATAATTTAATCTCGCTATTTACAAATATTTTGGCATGTTGCACCAAAGGTTTCATCTCGTATTGAAACTATTCATTGATCCTGATATGAATGGTTTATGGAAAAGAAATTTTGTGCGCATATAACCCAGGGTGGAATTTTTTTTTTATTTTTTTTGGCTCTTTTAGCCTTAGATAGACTTACTAATTTTACTCGGGAATCAATATCTGCGGATATTTCACCAATGATAAAATACTCAAAATAATTTAACTATAGAGGTAGTAAGGTCAATACGACAGCCTACAGGGGGTTTATGTACAGTTAACCCTTAATTTATTTCCCACAGAATGATAATGAGAGCAAACTGGAAACAGAAAAAGTGGAACGGTCTGCACAAACAAAGGCCTGCTAAAAGAATAGAAGTTTTACCAAAATACTAAATGCAAGGTACTCCTCCACCGCAAAGTTAAATTAGAGCAAAATCCTGCTGGTATGAAACAGAAAGGCAAAGAAATTCAGGAACTATCTTTAATGTCAGATACCGATAATATCATCGAGGGAAAAAAATCAAATTAGTTATCCACAATAGAAACCAGACCTAACACAAGGCCACATACCAGCTCCCAGAAGCATAACATGATTAACGGAAGAAAATACGAGGGCACAGGATTCATCTTGTATCCTCGTATACACAACTAAATTAGCAGTCAGTCGCATCATTTTTTTTTTTTTTTTTTGGTATCCTGGGCTAGCAAAACTTGCAGGTCATTTTTTTATTCTACTGTGTTTCTATGCTGTTCATTGATTTTCTTTTTGGGTACAAAACACTAATATTCATATATGAGTTTTCGAATTTAAGTCAATTTTGAGTTCATCAAAAGTGTACCGAAATAGGCAATTGTATTCTTTTGTACATAAGATTCATTTGAGAGAGAAATGACATTTTACTCGGTAAACACCGACCCATGGAAAAACTATGCGTTGGGTATCATTATCATATTGACATACCCCCCAATAGTTTTTGTGATAAAGGAACATAGAGATACTGATTTGGAAGATGAAAGAGAAAACCAACATTATAGGGAAAAGCAAGTGATTTCTGAAACCCTATTATCAATAATAATAGAATCATACTGCGAACAAATTCCTCATGTAATAAAAAAACGCCATCTTTGATTCTTTGCGCAATTAAGCAACATGCGCGCGAATTTTTGCTTCCTTGACATAATTGTACAAGTCCAAGCATTAAAAACGAGTGCAAGCATGAAATATACAAAATATCATATCTGCACTTAAATTGACATAAATGACTCTTACGAACAAGGGATACATGACTAGCAAATGAGACTGAGTTCAAAGCAAAGCTTCAACATTAGCAAGATTGTATTTGTCACAATAGAAGCAACCAAAACAAAATCTACAAACAAGAAAAAGTTTGGCACATGAATAAATTCTCTCCCCTTTCAGGACAATGATAAGGGTTGCTTCCTCTTTCAAGCCGATTAAAAACCATTATTGCTCTAGTAAGGGCTTATCCTAGGCATATTTGATCTTCAATTATGATGTCGTTGTCCTAGATGGCTAGGTCGCCCGTGAGAAGTAAAAATGATGGGCTACAAAAACCTAATTAAACCAACTTGTGGAGTATATAACTATATATTAGATACAAAATATGGTTACAGTATGATACAGACATTAAATACGACAGATTTTGAAAAACAAGGAGATGGTAATGGCATGGATATCATGAGAGAATACATAAAAATAGAATTATACATGACAAATAATATGCAGGGCTGAGGACAGTGAACCTTAAAATTTAGGACACCTATATGCCCTGGGAAAACCAACAATAAAATTATGCACGTATATTTTAATAAGTTATGTGAACAATCATACTCTTTAGTAATAAATTAAATGTCACTACAATGTATCTGCACATCGAATAGTATTGTCAAATACTTAATGATGTGACTTTGATATGTCTATTAAGACACGTATACAATGTCTAGAATACGTCAAAAGGAATATTTGATATGTATTGATCAAGTATTAGAGTGTCCAAACCTATTCTGAGATTTTATTGAGACTTGAACAGAGGAGATACTTAAAGAAAAAAAAAGTAAAGAGTGTCCAAATATCTTTGTCCTCCTCCCATGATTCATGTATGCCTTCTACTTTGAAGCATCAGTGCTATTTAGGCATTACCTAATAAAAACTTCCTAAATAATACTGTACAACTCATTTGGTTGCCCACTAATATCCAGCTTAGGTTTCCATCCTTTATTTAGCATGAGTTCAAGACATGAGTCCATGACAAAGAATAGGGGGAAAATGTATTGCACCAACTTTCTCTTAAACTTGTACTTTTATATTTCTTCTGTTTGCATTACTTGGATGAAGAGTAGATTCATCGTCCTTATCCAAGATATTCTCATTTCAAATGTGTATCTTGCCTAAACAAATAGAATCAGAGTCTCTAACGAAACTAAGCGCAAAAATATCAATTTCCTTTGGTATAAATATGATCAGTTAAGTTACCAAAAAAATACTAAATTCAATTAAACTAGTTTTTCCACCATCATAAAGTGCACCAATATATGCCACAGCAGACCTGAGTTATGTAGCATTATAGATTGTTGGATTGATAAATGGGGTGTCATGTTCAATATTACAGCAATATTTACAATTCAAGTTTCACTTGCATGCACATACTTCGTTCAATTATATAATTTTGCAACTTGCAGCTGCAGTTAGAGGTGGTTTGCAAAGATCTTAAGTGGAACTTATCCCAGTGAATGGACAATTGAAGGTCTGAACCTCATGACTCACATAATTGCTGTATCTCTAGTGGAACTTGCAGCTGCAGTTAGAGGTGGTTTGCAACAATCTTAAGTGGAACTTATCCCAGTGAATGGACAATTGGAGGTCTGAACCTCAACTGAATTAATCCAATTTACAACAGTATGTTTGTATTTGTCTTGGGTTCATACATCGCTCCTTATACATGAATAAAATGCCTTCTATCATACAGTTTCTTGTCACATAGGATTAATGAATGCAATCAATCCAAGATCAATACAGCCTGTCAATGCAAGTGTATGTATCACCATTTTAGTAGCATCGCAGAAACCCAACCCAAGCATGTTTTGAATTATCACAATGCACATAAAAGTTAAAATGATAATACAAACTGAAGCCATAATTTAGTGAAAGATTATATCATATTTCCAAAAGGATACATATTTTCATGGGCAATTTTATAATATCCCCATGTAAAAGAACCAATCAATAAAAAGTAGAACACCATCAAAACACATGAATGCACACTAATGCATTGAGAATTTGAGATCCAAAATACACAGCAACAAAGCTCACCTGAATTCTCCAATGACCAACACTTATGTTAACAGACAACTGCAAAACATGGGAAACAAAAATTAAAACCACAGTAAGAGGATATAGACGAAAAACAAAACCAAAATTCTTCTATTCGACTACCTTGGTTTGTATATACAAAATGAATACCCAACTAAAGATTTCAGGGAATGTGTCAAATCATACAACAAACACCAATGGCAGGCTTGGCAGAATGCTGCTTTTGCCAGGCTGATTCCTCTGCTCTCGTGCTGTTTATTTACTGGGAGAAAGACGGCTATAGTACTCAGTAAAGTCTAATCGGAACAGGAGAAATTTCAGGTCAACGTGTTGCTGCAATGGCAATTGGGAAATGAACGCATCAAGTGATGATGAGTAATCCTTTGCAATCACATCTAGATCTTCACCCATCTTTTTAAGAAAATCTCCAGCAAGTTGGATCATTGATTTCCTCCCACCATCAAACCACGATCCCGACTTTGAGAGATCTTTTGATTTTGCTCTAGAACTTTTCCCTCTGCAAAAGCAAACACACAATTATCATTAAGGCAAGCCCAAGTTTCTCCACACAGAAAAAAAAATCACAGTAGAATAAAAAAATTACCTGTTTTGCAACTCATATATCCTTTCAAACCAACGATCAGAAAGACTTCGAAATTTCAAAATGTGGTCAAACAACACAAAGAGGGTCTTGATTATCCCTTGAGACCTCTCCCCAAGAAGAGACTTCTCAACGATCGACCCAAGATACTTATCATGTGCAGCAAGTAGATCATCCAAATCCTTAGCTGCATCCATTTCCTCCGAGAATCTCGCCCAGGAAACTTCAAGAACCTGAAACATTATATAATCCTGAAAATTTGTCACGAAATGGTTCATTTCGTTCCAAATCACCTGGCACCTCCGAAGCACCGACACAAACTGAACTCTAACTGCCGGTTCTTTAGCAAGCGAACATGAGATTATGCAGTTCGGCTTCACCGTCTTCCAAACCCTGATCAAAGCATGCTCAACCCTTTTAAGCTTCCATAAGAAATTAAATATTTTGTGGTATCTTTTCATGACAGATGCTGTGAAAACAGTGTCCAGTGGCACTCTAGCACCATACTCTAGAGCAAAGACATCCCATCCTCGATCACCATCCCCATGCTCCATCATTCTCACCTTCAAACGATCAAGAATATCTCGGTCATCATACTGAGCATTAGATGCTCGAATCGCTGTCTCAAGAAGTCCAGCAAGCTGGAACGAGCTAATAGTGTTTGCAGGTTCAGACAGCTCAGGCCCTACAATATCCATCAGATACTGAACAAAGTCTCCCTGTCCTAAAAGAAGGTACCTCTTAATAGCTAGACAATGGTCCTTAAATCTGTATTTTCCATGAACCACATCCATCAAGTGTCGATCAATCCTCTTTGCTGCTTCAATAACCAAAGCTTCTAAGGCATCGGTTTCACCATAACCAAGCCCACCCCTTCTCGTGGTAGTTCCAACATGGGCTGCCGCCTCGGCAGCAGCATCAGCCCATCCATTATCCTCACAACAAACCCTAAGGAAATTAATTGACTTTCCTGTCCTCAAAATCCTCTGAGCCAAAACCGAAGAAATGAAAGAAGGAAGCATCAATGACTGAATTCGATATCCCTCCCTCCACAAAGCTTCCACCTTTACCGGTTGGCTTACAATGAAAAATTCATTAAACACATCCTCTAACTCTCCTTCAAGGACCCAACTCCTCACCATCTCAAACAATGGTGAACAAACTCTTCGAAGCAACCGACCCATAAACTCCTGAACCAAAGGATCACCATGCTGAGATTGTCCATGAATAGCTCCGGCCATTGCTCCACCTTTCAAATCTCTACATTTATCAACAAGAACCGCCATCAATCGCATTCTAACCATCGGTTCAGCTAGCCACACAGCCAACCTTCTCAAGGAAAGGTAATTCTCTGGCGAACCCGAATCCGATCCTGTCATTGGGATTGGAGTTGATGACTGTGATTCAAGAACTGCCAGCAACTTGTAGAAATCAGACAACTCATCTTGCAATGCTGAAGCAAAAGCTTGACCTACAGTCCCGACCTCTTCAGCTACAAATCTCGCCATACTATCATTAATATAATTTCTCACCTTTCTGAACAAAAACCCTAGCTCAGCAAGTTTCCTTACCAAGATCCGAGTAGATCTCGGAACCTTCAAGCTCTGCAGAAGCTCATACGAATCCGATTCCTCATCGAATTTCACATACCGACCATCGATCCCTTGAGAAACGTAGAGGACGTCTCTAACAAGCGCCGATTCAGAAACCTCGGTCTCTTCAGAAACGAGATCGCCGAATTCCCTTAGTGCGATCTCACGAATGTTGTCTGGATCTTTCGAAAGCAAAAGAACTCCGCCACGGCCGGAGGTTTGAGAAGCTAGGGTTTTCTTCGGAGTAGATAGAGGAAGCGAAGGGAGGCCAGCGGAGACCTTAGGGATCGAAGATGATTGGCTTTTCCTACGATCGTCGGCGATCGATTTGAGGAGATAGAGGAGAGCCCAGCGGTTCTTAATCGAAGATCGATGAGTGAGCTTCGAGTAGAGATCTGCGAAGGAGAGGGCGTCAGCGTGTCGGCTGCTGAGGGCTAGGGTTCGCTTGATGGACTCGGCCATGGCAGATTCGTCCGCGGTGATGGAAGGGGACATTCGGCTGGATAGGAGGCGGTAAGCATACCGGAGGGCGTCGGAGGAGGTGACGGGATCCGGGGAGGGGCGGCCGTTGGAGGAGAGGAGGCGGAGGACGAGATCGTGGATCAGGTTGGAGGTTGAGGGGTCGTCCATTTTGGCCGGCGGTGACAAGATCTGGTGGAGCTAGGGCTTTTGGGGTTTGGGGATTTTTTACGGGATTATTGGTATTTTTTGTTTTTTAGATTTTTATTTTTCCTTTTTTTATGTGGGCGCGGAAATGAAATCTTTTTGAAAAGTGAGGGTTTAGGCCGGCGGTTGCAGGATAAGGGGTGTTTCATTCGATTTCTATAAATTATAGAAAATATTTTCCATCCAAAATATAATTTTATTATATTTTTTTAAAAAAATATAAAAACAGTTTTGAGAAGTCAAAAAATATCAATTTTTTGTTTACTTTCTTTATTTGGTTCAAAACAAGAAAAAGACTCATAACTTTATAGAAAATAGCAATATTTCCTATAATTTATAAGAATTGAACCAAACACTCCTTAAATTTATAGAAAAGTGTCAACTTTATAGAAAAATGTTAATATGGTGCCAGATTTCTGGGTGATTTTCGTCCATTTTGAGAGGAAATTGATTTATATAAAATTTTGATACTTTTTGTACTTTACAAAAATATTTCTGTAAGTTTTTTTGAACCAAACACAGTTTATGGAAATCAATGAAAAATTTTAATTACAGAATTATCATTGTCAGATATTTTGAGAATTTTTTTCTATAAATTTGTGCAATCAAACACCCCCTAAGTGGTTGAACACCATTGTCATTTACATTTTTTTATACCAATAAAAAATTGTTATCATTGTGCATTTTGCAAAATTCTATCTAAGTTTCTTTTTATTAATTTATATGTTCTCAAATTATTCCTTTGTTAGGAATCGAAAAAAATATATTTCTTTGTTTTATTAGATGGCTACTTTCCAAAATAACTACTCTATATTTTTCACTTTTTCGTATTCGATGTATTTTTGTAGTTTTGTTTTGTTTTGTTTTGTTATGTTTTTTTTTTTTTGTTTCTGTGCTAGATTCAATAAAATGTTCAATACATATGCGGTGTTCCAAAGAAAATTTATTTATTTATCATTCTAGTCATTTTTTTTTATAGTCCTCATGTTTTTTATTAATATAAGGAGGATTACATTTTTTTTTGTCGAAGCATTTTTACTAAACCTTAATATTCTAACTGTATCTAAGCATGAGGCTCAGCCTCTACTAATTTAGTCAAACGATCCTAATCAGCACCCGCTTGCCATAAGAGCATCTCCAATGGTTCCTACAATGTCCATTAATCTAGGGGAAATTTTAAGGGAGGAGAAGGTTCTCCTCTAATGATTCCCTCTTAAAATTCCCTCTACCCCTTAATTATTCATATTTAAGTGTTTTTATTTTATTTATTAGGATTTAATTAAATATATGGTTTATTTATAAATGAATAAATAATTAAATATTAATTACTATAAATAAATAAATTAATTAATTAATTAATTAATTACCTTATATACTCATTAAATTAATTAATCATATTAAATTTAACAAATAATTAATTTATATACTATACATTAACTTAATTATATTGTTTTAAATTAACTATACATTAACTAATTTAATTAACTATAAATTAATTCCAAAATAAAATATATTAATATAAAATTATAATGGGAAGGTTAAGAAGATCTTTTTCTGGTCCCTTAAAGCACAAACCCCTTAAATCTCTCTAAATTTAGCTAAGGGGTCGGGTTTTTTCGGCCACTGGAGATGCTCTAACAATCCAATCAAATACCCCCACCAAATCTCATGGGCGATGCCTTGATTGATTGACAAGCTAGCCTCAATCAGCTGCCCACAACATCGCTTCACATGCGGTGGAGCCTGCCAAAACGCATGTCTAGACTTACTCTGACGCATAGCCACCAGTTAACAAACGTCGCCCCCATTCGCTTGCCAAACGGGGACTCTCCACGTTTAGATCCCTAGACCCTCACGATAGAGAAATCACAATCTCCAATGTGAGGGAGAGATAGTCACACACAATAATTAATGATCATTTTAGCACTCGAAATCTTAACAATTATCAGTTGCATCTAATAACTTTTTGACTTTTAAGCATGAGAGAGAGGTTTTGGCCAAGACCCAACCCTAGCCTCTTCATAAACTGTTTCTTCGTGAACACATGTCACTCGATCGATAGAGCCTTAGGATCTTGAGATGTACCGTGTCAGCTTCTCTTCGAACATCCTCTCATTACGATGCCTGTATAAATCACACCAAAAAAAGAGAAGAAAACAATTATTAAATTATATTTTTTTTTTGCGTGGATTGAATTGGGAAAGCATATCTATTTAAAACCTTCATACAGTCTAGTATAACTCATGAAATATGATTTTAATAAGAATCTAAGATTAAAAAATTCATGTCGAAATACAGACTGGATTTTCGGGTCATTGGGTGTCTAACCACACCCGTTACCCGATATTTGATACGGGCAAGGATGACGTGGCGAACAGCCATTAGCGCATCTCCAACCGTCGTTGCTAAGGGGAGTGCTTATATGTTCATGTCATAGCTCCATGAATTTCTAGCCATTGGAAGAGCAAGGGAGCCAAGTAAAGTTGCCAAAAGTTAGCAACGGTTCCAACCCCTTTTCAATTTATATTAATTTATAAAATTTAAAAAATTAGTACGATAATATTTATAATTAAAAAATAATATGTGGGACCATGTAGTTAACTTTTAGAGTTGCCAACTATTGAAAGACTTTTTTAGTAAAAATTGCCAAAAATGATGCGGGTGGGAGAGAAAATAAAAAGTTAATATTTGTGATGATTTAATAAAAAAATTGGCAGCTTCAAATCTATTCTTTTATACAAATAGGATGATCAGAGATTCACTGTTCACGATACAGTAAATGCTACAGCAGAATTTACTGTAGCATGATAGCTGTAGCGAATACTTGATCAAAAATAATACTGTAGCGCACGGGTATACTGTAACATTTAAAAGATACTGTAGCAGAGCGTGATACTGTAGCACCCCCAAAAAATTCAAAACATACCATATTTACAAAAGCGGGATTACTGTAGCAAAAAAAAATACAGTGCTTTGCACGGACCGCGAACTAGTAATCAAATAATGCGAGATGCTGTCAGGGACCCACATAAACAGAGCCCGGTTTTCCCGTGAATCTCGTGTGGCGTTTCGCTCCCCTTTCATTTTTCGTTCCCCCCAAAGTTTGGTTTTTTTTCGTTTTCTCGCATTCTCTCTCCCGTCGATTCCTCTCCAATTTTTAATAGTTTTATTTGGTTTGAGGAATTAGCAATTCCTCAAAAAACTGCATGCGGCGTCGGTGATCAAATCCTCAGTGAGAGCATCTCCAACAGCTTCCCCATCTTCTTGGTATTCTCAAATTTGGAGAATTTTGAGCTTTTTTTTGTCCAACAGATTCCCCATCTCATTCCCCAAAATGGGGATAGGAGAGAAAAAATAGAGAGCCTTCCCCAAATCTGCAGCATTCTCTAAATATTTGGGGAAGCACTTTTTCACGTTCTTCTAGACTCAACCCATAAAAAACAACTCCATCTCCTCATTATAATAATAAATAATTTGGTCAAAATGGGGATTCTTCAAAATAATAAATAATTTATTATTTATTAGTCAAAGATGTAGAATATTTTTATTATTGTAATAAATGCATGATTCTTCAAAATGGGGAAACTGTTGGAGTTGGAGCAAAAATAATTTAGGAAATATGACATTTGATTCCCCATTTTGGAGAAATTTTTGGGGAAGCTGTTGGAGATGCTCTGAGTTTTCTCTTCACTTTGTTTCTCCAAAATCTATTTCCCCTAAAATTCTTCTCATCTTTTCCTTAATATATAGACTTTTCGAAGGTGGTTCATTTAAAATTTATATGGATTTGCGTTAGCTTGGTTTGAAATGGAAAAATTCAAAAGTAACCCATTTTAACTTTGTAGGCTTTTATGGTTGTTGGCGAAGTTGGAGGCTTGATGAATCCATAGACCTTAATTTTTTTTTGATATTAGCGTTTCAAAATGACGTGTTGCGGAGAAGAGGAGGATATATATGCTCAACTAGGGGTGTCCAAAAAGCCCGGGCCCGGTGTCCGGCCTGGGCCCGGCCCGGACGTGCCCGGACCCGGGCCCGGCTCGGGCCCGGAAACCCGGGCCAAAACCGGGTCCGGGCCCGGGTCCGGGTCCGGTCTTTGGCGCCCGGTCCGGGCCCGGCCCGGGCCCGGAATAGTAAATATTTTTTTTTAAAAATTTTTTATGTGTCATATATGTATATATATCTCTATAATATTTATATATATAATATATATATATAATATATTTTTATATATGTATAAGTATATATATATGTATTAATATATAATTATATATAACTATGCTCTCTCTAGTCTCTTATATATGTATAATATATATATATATTCTCTCTCTCTCTCTCAATATATATAGAAGTATACTCTCTCTTATATATGTATGTGTATACTCTCTATGTATAGGTATATATAAGTATATTCTCTCTATATAAGTATATATGTATAAGTATACTCTCTCTTATATATGTATAATATATGTATGTATGTATACACACACACACACACACTCTCTCTCTCTCTCTTAGTATATAAGTATACCCTCTCTTATATATGTATAATGTATGTATAAGTATATACAAGTATACTCTCTCCTATATATGTATGAGTATATATAAATATACTTATATGTGTATATTATAGAATTAAAGTTATAAATATATAATTTATATTTTTATATATTTATGTATAATACAATTTGTTTATATAATTTCTATAAGTATTTACAATTTGTTTATGTATAATATATTTATATATGTGTGTATATATATGTATACATATACATATATTGAATTACATGAATACTTTGAGCTACTTAGTCTAGTGGTAAAATTTAGGAGTTTAGAGTGGAGGTTAGTGGTTCAAATCCTAGTCACAACATATATATTTAGGAGTCTTTAATTGGACCTTGGGCCTTGGGGCTCTTTGAATTCTACAATTATTTTTAATTTTGTTTGTTCCTATAAATTCTATAATTATTTTATATTATTTTAATTTTTATAACTTTTAATATTTGTAATTAAATAATTATAGTTGATTAATAATATGTTTTTATCAAAAATGTGTTTATTTTTTTGATTTAGATTTTTGTAAAAAACGAAAAAAATAAAAAAAATAAAAAAACAAAAAAAACCGGGCCGGCCCGGTGTCCGGCCCGGTTTGGCCCGGGGCAACCGGGCCCGGGTCCGGGCCCGGCCCGGGGCAACCGGGCCCGGGCCCGGGTTTGGGTTTTGCCCGGCCCGGGCCCGGTTTTCCGGACCGGGCCGGGCCGGGCCGGCCCGGATGGACACCCCTATGCTCAGCCTGTTAACCCGGCCGTTCCTCCACCAAATCGACCGGGTAAATCTCCTAAATTAGATTGGCGATAACGGTGGAAAAATTTGCAAAATAGACATATTTTGCTAAATATTTAACAAAACAGACCGTTTGCTAAATATTTAGCAAAATAGACTTTTTTTTGCCAACAGGTAAAAAAAGGTCGATTTTGCTAAACAGGCCATTCGAAACATACGAGAACAGACCATTCGAAACATACGAGATCAGTAGTCCCGTATGATTTGTTTGTTTTGCTAAATATTTAGCAAAATAGGTCTATTTTGCAAATTTCTTTGATATCTGTAGTTTATTGCTGCCAAAATTTCAGTTTTGTTGTTTGCTTCGCAACACGGTACTTGCGAAATGTAAATAGATTTACGAACTGTTGAAAAAAGTTCCATGAAATATGATTGAAACAAGCGATCAAGTGGCGTTACCGTGTTATGTCATTGAGTTAGGGGGTTCCAACTCACAAATTTTAGATTATTTTGTGTACAATTATAGCTAAACAAGTACTTTGATTTGTAGTAGAAATGCATTTTCATGGTACGACAGATGCAAAAATAGCAGCTTTTATAACTAAGTAAACACTGGATTTGCATCTGGAATGTATTTCCTACAAATAAAAATAAAAATAAAAATAAAAATGCACATATCCATATGACATACTTAGAGCTATTTTTTTTTGTAACAAATGTTGCTTACAACATTCTCTACATGTTACATTTGCAATTGCAACATGCTAAATGACCCGTAGTTTGGTTTCAAGAGTCACATTGTTTTGAATGTGTTTAAGACTTTGTTCTTATAGAATTCTTGAATATAATTATATAATTATATTACTCACCTTTTGTCCTCGTGAATACGCTAATGAAAGAGATTTGTCTTTTGGAGAGCAGCAGATAACTCTCTCTCTCTCTCTCGTTCCTCGATCTACAAAGCTGAAGATGAGGTCACTGAGGTGACACGTCGAGAGGAAAGCGGTCCCCTGCGAATTTTCTCCCTTTTTAGAAATACCCCCATCCTCCCCCATCCGAAGCACCCCCCACCCCTCTCCACCACTTTGATGGAAAGAGAGCTGCCTACATGCTATCTATGGCAATTATATTTGGGATCTTCTGTGAGTTTGGGTCATCACAGTTTGCTCTGTTTTCCAATGAAACTCTGAAAGAAGCGTACTTTGTCTGTCCTTATTGCGTCTGGTCCTAACGCGGGCTATCTGAATTTTTGTGTTTAATTTTTATCTCCAGGCCAATTCTGAAGACAGGAAGATCCGATTTTTTGTTTTTGCCCCTGGGTCGATAGAATAATTTTCTTTTTCCCCCTATGCTTCGTTTGATCTCGATTTAGTTTGTGAATCCAACGTCAAAAGACGGAGAAAGGCCAGGTTTTGACAACGAGGACGAGGATCGAAGGAACGGGGAGATGACGGTCGCTGAAGAGACCCAAGCTAACGATCCGGATTCCTCCTATTTCTCTTGTCTGAGCGACGAGGTTGCCCTGTCGATTCTAGCCAGGGTTCCGAGGTCTGAGCACCGAAACCTCGGCCTCCTGAACCGACGATACCGATCCCTCGTCAGGAGCGGGGAGCTCTACTCCATCATGAAATCCATGGGGATCAGGGAGCCGTCGGTCCTCATGCTCGCGAGCGGCGAACACCGCTAGTGGTCCTACGGCCCGAGCTCAGGATCTCGGCGCAACCTCCCAACTCTCCCTTGCGACCCTTGCTTCTCGTTGTTCGACAAGGAGTCCGTATGTGCAGGGACCCACCTCCTCGTTTTCGGCAACGGGATCGACGGTTCGGTGGTATGGAGGTATGAGCTGTCCTCTGACCAATGGTTTAAAGGCCCCGACATGATAAGCCCTCGGTGCTTGTTCGCCTCCGCTGACTGCGCCCGCATTGCTTGCGTCATCGGCGGGGTCGGTTCGGGGCTCGAGGTCCTGAACACCGCTGAGATATTGATACGAGTCGCCGGACGAGCACCATTGATCGCCGAATTATAGGGGTGTCCAAAACAGCCCGCGGCCCGGACCCGGCCCGGAGCCCGGCCCGGGCCCGGCCGGGCCGCGGCCCGGCCCGGCCCGGCCTCGGCCCGGAAACCCGGGCCAAGTCCGGGCTCCGGGCCGGGCCCGGGCCGGCTCTTTGGTGCCCGGCCCGGAATAGTATTTCGTATTTTTTTTTATTTTTTTTGTTTTTAAATATGTGTTATATATGTATAATATATGTATATATATAATATATGTATATATATAATATATTTCTATATATGTATAATATGTGTGTGTATATATACTCTCTCTTATATATGTATAATGTATGTATTTATGTATATATATACTCTTTCTTATACTATACATGTATTATGATGTATATATAAGTATACTCTCTCTTATATATGTATACTCTCTCTTATATATGTATAGTCTCTCTTATATAAGTATATATAAGTATACACGCTCTTATATATGTATAATATATGTGTGTGTATATATATACTCTCTCTCTTAGTATATATGTATATATAAGTATACTCTCTTATATATGTATACTCCCTCTTAGTATATATGTATACAATATATTTACATATAATATATGTATATATAATATATGTATATATAATATATAGTTACATAATAATTTATAAGTATATACTAATACATAATTATATAAAATATAATAAATGTAAACTAAATTTTAGTATTTTTTATCAAAAAAAAAAAAAGAAAAAAGTTGAAAAAAATCCGGGCCGACCCGGACCCGGCCCCGGACCCGGCCCGGGGTACCCGGGTCCGGGTCCGGGCTCCGGTTTTGCCCGGCCCGGCCCGGATGGACACCCCTACCGAATTATCAAGAGTCGGTTGAGAAGAAGACGATAGAAAACACAAGAACAATTCAGTTTTAGCTAAGGAAAATACCTTTAGATTATGAGAATAATAGATTACAAATTCCTCTCTCACAATCTCTAGAATTAAGAACAATCTTCTAATTCTCTCTAAACCCTAATCTCTTGGTTAGGATCTTACCTTTCTGATTTCTCTGATTGTTTAGAACCCTAAAACAATCCTCTTTATAGAGTTTACAACGTGGATGATAAACTTATAATTAAACAAACCAAAATCAAACAGGAAAACAGAGTCCCAAACGAAACAGGAAGGCTCAGGAAACCGTCGTGGTCAACCGTAGAAAACATCGCGGTCGACCGGATCCAATGATAGAAACCAAAACCCATTATAGGGTTTGGCCGGTCGAGCGCACATATCGCTACGGTCGACCGCCAAAAGTCCAGAGACCTCCTAGGATTTTGTACACGTTCGCGGTTGACCGCGGCGTCACGTGCGGTCGATCGCTGGAAGCTCAAAACGTTTCCTGCAGTTTCTTCTTAGAAGCTTTGCCTTTGTCGCCTTCAACGACGTTGTTCACGTCTCTATTCTCAAGATATCATGAGAATCATATATCCTCAAGCTCTCATGAGGATCGCTAAGCTCCCGAAGCAAGAAAGAAGATACATATGTATCATGGCTCCCCCTTTAGGAACTTGAAGTCTCTTTCAAGTTAGAACTGTAACTGAGGGAACTCGCGAGCCCCTCCTTTTCTGAACCACTTTCTTTCAAGGAATCTGGTCTCGACGTCCGATCGGAAACAACTGCTTCGTCCCGCGTCTCGTCGTAGTCACCTTCCGCTCCAAATTACAACCCTCTTTCAGTGGCTCCTCATAAGAACTAATGCATAGCGTAACAAACTTCTTGCTTGTATTCACTAGCTTCTTCGCTCGGTTTACCTTCACCAAGTTTGTCTCATTCGAAAGAGATATCGAACGAAATATGAACTTTTCATCATCTTTGGTGATTGTGTACTTTTGAGCCCGTCTCTCGTAGATCACGTATCTATCCCACAAATAGGAATTCCTCAATATAACCTGACAAACATTCAATGGAACTACATCGCACGTGACCTCGTCAATATACAACTCATGGAGCGTAAATCTGAAAGTACATTGATCAACTACACTCAGTCTCGTCTCCTTCTGAATCCACCCCAATTGATAGGGTTTTGGATACTTGACTATCTTCAGACCTAGCTTCTGAACCAAGGCACCGGATATCAAGTTCTTCTCGCTGCCTGAATTAACTATGACATCTGCCAAACTGGTCTTCACATGTAACTTAAGAACAAAAAGCTACTCCTAGGGTCGCCGTCCTTTTTCGTGATCTGTTTTCCCGTCATAAGATTGAGACTATTGTTGGGTTCTGTCATCCCTGAGACTTCTTTCGAAAATTGAGCTATCACGTATGTTTTTTTCTCCTCCTTCTTCTTCAACTCCGTTAGCTTGAGATGAGAATACTTCTCCCAGCACCAATCAGCTACGTGCTCTGTCTTCTCGTAATGACTACAAATCAGCCCTGCTTTCCCTGAATCACATTTCTTCTTCTCTTCCTTAGATTGAGAACCACTAGACTCGCCTCTAGTTTGTTTAGCCTCTCCTTTGGATTCGTTGCTCCTCTTCTGCTTGCCTTCGATGACAATAGCCTTCACGCTCGCCTCTGCAATAGATTCCACCGTGAATAACTTCATCTCCTTCCGGATGTAATCGCTCAATCTCGTCATATACTTTATAAACACAGAATATTTCTCTGTTGCAATGTCGAGGACCATCGCCTGTTGCTGGAACTCTGTGGTGTATTCTTGAACAGTTTGATTGAACCTTTGGCGCAATCCGTATCACTTATACCAACGCTCCTCAAGGAATCCTACCGGATAGAACTGCTTTCTCAGTAGCTCCTTGAATTTGTTCCACGACACCGTCTTATTTTCCTGCTTGTAATAAGATTTTCACCATGTCAATGCATGCCCCGAAAGCTTCAAAGTCGTGAACACGAATTTTCTTTGGATGAATATCCGTATAGGGTAAAATATGTCTCCATCCGCTCGATCCAATCATCGAGCCTCTCGATGTTGACACTCCCATCATAAATAGGAATCTACATCTTAAAGTCTATCTTCAAATTCTGGTAAGAACCATTACCCTCTTGATGCAGAACAGTCTTGACAATCTCGGCCTCCCCATCAGAATATGATTCCTCGTCCTCCCCATCGAACTCTATAAGTTTATTCTTGTCTTTCGAAGAAGGTTCCTCCTTTTTGTCCTTTCCTTGGAAAAGATTGACGAGCTGTGTGAGAGTCGAAGATATTGTCTCTATCTGTTTCTCTAATGCATTAAGTCTCGTTGAACTATCCCCTTCGGTCATCATCTTCTTCCTTAATCTCTGAACTCCTTTCAAAAAAATAAGGATCTCGCCTAGCTTATTGTATTATAATCGAGTAAGGATCATACACAAGATCCCCTTCACAGGATCTAATCGTTCTGAGACCAACTTGATACGAGTCGCCGGAGGAGCACCATTGATCGAGGAATTATCAAGAGTCGGTTGAGAAGAAGACGATAGAAAACACAAGAACAATTCAGTTTTGGCGAAGGAAAATGCTTTCTCTAGATTATGAAAATAATAGACTGCAAATCCCTCTCTCATAATCTCTTTAGAACCAAAAACAATATCTCAATTCTCTCTAAACCCTAATTTCTTGGTTAGGATCTCACCTTTCTGATTTCTCTGATTGTTTAGAACCCTAAAGCATTCCTCTTTATAGAGTTTACAACGTGGATGACAAACTTGTAGTTAAACAAACCAAAATCAAACAGGAAAACAGAGTCTCAAACGAAGCAGGAAGGCTCAAGAAACCGTCATGGTCGAACGCAGAGAACAACGCGGTCGACCGGATCCAACAACAGAAACCAAAACCCATTACAGGGTTTGGTCGGTCGACCGTACATGTCGCTGCGGTCGATCGCCAAAAGTCCAGAGACCTCTCAGGATTTTGTGCACATTCGCGGTCGACCGCGACGTCACGTGCGGTCGACCGCTGGAAGCTCAAAACGTTTCCTGCAGTTTCTTCTTAGAATCTTTACCGCCTTCAACGATGTCGTCCACGCCTTTATTCTCAAGATATCATGAGAATCATCTATCTTTAAGCTCCCATGAGGATCGCTAAGCTCCCGAAGTAAGGAAGAAGATCCACCCGTATCAGATATACGACCCCAACAGGAAGGCTTGAGATGAGATCCCCAGGATGAGACGCCGCAGGAAGCTTTGTTCGGGTTGTTACATGGATAACAAGTTTTACGTCAAATGCGGGCAGGACGAGAGGGGCGAGAACCTCAGCTGCGGAGATTTTTACGACCTGGGGAAGAAATCTTGGAAGCTGATTCCCAACATCATCGAAGGCGTGCCGAGCTAGCCCTCTCCTTCTCCTCCCCTCGTTGCGGGTGGCGAACAAGGAGATGTACTCGCTCGAGGTTTCGACCAGCAAGCTTAGAGTGTATATTAAGAGGAGCAATTCTTGGAAAGATATGGGGATGGCTCCGGTGAGAGCTGATCACAGCAGGGGATGGGGGGTGGCATTCAAGTCGTTAGGAGACGAGCTGCTCATTAATGGCAGCAGATCGAGGGGATTCTTAGTTTCTTACACTTGTTTCGGGATGACTATTTGTGCTTGTAGGCCTCATCTCGATTCGAGTTCGCTTGATTGGAGGGTCCTTACGAGCGATGGTGATCGGTGGAGGTCGTTCATTTACAATTGCTCCGTGATGCTCGCTCTCTTGATGGTGAGTCAACCTGTGTTGTAATCGCTTGTTCTCTGATTTAGTACTTATTTTCCTGTAAGCATAGGGTTTTTGTTGCGTTTATATCAATGCCTCTGGCTTGCCAAATCTTCGTGTATGATTTTCCAGAGGAGAGCGTGTATGAAAAATGAATCCTCGTTACAATTTAGTCTTATGCACATAAGCCATGTATAAATATAGTTTCAACCGAGAGTTTACTGAAAAATTAAACTAGACTTTTCCTGCTCTTGGTCTCTGATAGTAGTCGTGATTTAAAGTAGAAATTTTCCTCTTTTCATTTCCTTGTATTTAAATTTAGGGGCATTTTTGCCTTCTGATAGCAATCTCTGCTGTATACTTTGTCCACAGGGTTTCTGTCAGGTTATACCGATAACTTTGGATTGGTGAGCCTGTCTCCCTTTGTTCACTGCTCACGTATGAGTTTACAAAGGCGAGTGTGTATTAATTCCTTCAACCTTGTTGCGAACTAGATATGTTAGCAAAAGTGAAGTATGAATTTAATTTTTTGACTGAAAATATATAGAGTAATTAAATTAGTCTTTCCAGTTTACTTGTATCCATCTGAAAAAGAAAAGCTTTCTAGTTATAATTTCGGAATAGTCTCTCCTTAACTTTCACGAGGATCTCATGTTGTTGCTGAATTTTGGGATCAGAAAAATATTAACGTTAGATTTGATAAGGATTAGAGTCGAATTTCTCATCTTTTTTGGCGAAATTGAGTCCTATCTAGCTTCCGTTTATGTTATGATGAGTACGCTTTCCTACATACATAGCTTCATATGTAGAAATACAGCTTATAAGATTGCCTAGCTATGATAACATGCTTGTGTGTGTCATAAAACACCTTAAAACACTAAAGTAAACGAGTGAATTTAAATCAAAATTATTCTAAAACTGTTTAAATAGTATATCAGATGTATTCAATGTGGATCTGGAGTGGTATTTCTGATATCCAAAGCATACAGTAAAGAAATTATGGTAAAAATCTTCTTTCCTTATAGCTCTAGAATTGTGCAGTTCATTTCCCTTTTACCAGATGTACATATTTGTAACCCTAATTTGTATCCCCCTTGATTTATATTAGTGGAACTCCCCCCTTCTTGCCCCGTGGACGTAGGCATATTGCCGAACCACGTATATCTTGTGTTCTTGCTGTGTTGATTGGCTTGTGTGGATTGTGGTCTACTGTTTGTCTTGTGTGTGCCTTCGATTTGTCGATTTAGGGCTTCCGCGGCGCACAACAAGTGGTATCAGAGCTCCGGGTTGGATTTGGGAGTTTTGTTCGAAGGATTCATTGTTGGGTTCTTGTTGGGAGAGTAGATCTACAATATGGGTGATACAAGCAATGCTAGTTCAAGTGCTACTAGTACATCGGGGTCGGCTTTGACAAAGGCGATCCAAAATTTGAGCATCAATAACACCAAAATTGATGTTCCAAAGTTCGACGGTAAGATCAACTTCGGTTTATGGAGATGTCAAATAATGGACGCCTTAGATGCACAAAATTTGGAGGAGACTCTTGAGTTTCAAGAGAAACCCGAGGAGATTGATGATAGGGTTTAGAAGAAAATGAACAGCAGGGCTTGTGGAGTTATTCGATCATGCCTAACGCCGGATCTCATTTATGATGTGATGAACGAGACGTCGGCAAAGAGATTGTGGGAAACGCTCAATGAAAAGTATTTGACGAAGAGCATTGAGAATAGGCTTCATCTGAAGAAAAGGTTCTATCAATTCAAGATGAAGAGAGGAGTTTCCATTCGAGAGCATGTTAATAACTTTACAAAGCTTATTTCGGATATGGTCAATGTTGATATCATGGTGGAAGATGAAGACAAGGCAATGTTATTACTGTGTTCGTTGCCGGATGATGAGTTTAGTACTTTTGTTCTCACTATGATTAATGGGCGAACTACAGTTAGCTACAAGGAGGTGACCTCGGCATTGGTGAATTATGAGCTGAGGAAGAATGATGGTGAGCCCTCTGAGAAGACATCGGGTGATGCATTAGTAGTTCGTGGCCGTAGTCCAAATCGTCAGAAGTTCAACCGCTCAAAATCGAAGAATAGGGGTGGCCATAAAAGTGTTGGTAGAAATCAATGTGCTTTTTGCAAAGAAGAAGGACATTGAAAGAATGAGTGCCCAAAGTTGAAGGATAGAGCCGGAAAGCAAAGAGGGAAAGCTGCACAAGCTTCAGAGGTGAATGTTGCTAAAGTTGTTGGTGACAATTCAGATTCAGATTCTTCCGGCTACTCTTGTCCCGCACTGTCGTCAGTTTGTTTTGCTGACTCTTCAGAGTGGATGCTTGATTCTGGAGCTACATTTCACATTTGCCCTAAGAGGGATTAGTTTACCAACTTTGAGGAGTTGAAGAGAGGAGACGTGGTGCTCATGGGGAACGATCACGTTTGTCCTATTAGTGGGATTGGCTCAGTCAGAATCAGAATGCATGACGGGGTGATTAGGGAATTGAAAGAAGTGAGGTTCGTGCCGCAGTTGACGAAGAATCTCATTTCTCTTGGGACTTTGGAGGCATCCGGCTATAGAGTGATATTAGAGGATGCTAGTTTGAAGGTTATGAAGGGATCCATGGTGGTGATGCGAGGGGTCAGGGAAAACAACCTATACTACTTGAAGGGCAAGACAGTGACAGGGGGTCTGGCTGCTTCTATCACCACGGAAGAGGATACTATCACACTATGGCACATGAGGCTTGGACACACAGGTGATAAGTCCCTACAGTCTTTGGTAAAACAGGGGCTATTGAAAGGTGCAAAGACCTGCAAGATGAAGCTGTGTGAGCATTGCATACTTGGGAAGAAGACTAAAGTGAAGTTTGGCACCGCAATTCATAACACCCAAGGTATATTAGATTACATTCACACAGATGTCTGGGGCCCTTCAAAGCACACATCGCTTGGTGGGGCCAATTATTTCGTCACTTTCATTGATGATTATTCCAGGAGGAATTGGGTATATACCATGAAGCATAAACATGAGGTCCTGGATATATTTGTGGAGTGGAAGAAGAAAGTGGAGCTGCAGACAGGTAGAAAGGTGAAGACTCTTCGTTCAGACAATGGTGGAGAGTACAAGAGTGATCCATTTCTGCAGTTTTGCCGGGATCACGGCATTAGAAGGCACTTCACAGTTAGAGAGACACTGCAACAGAATGGGGTGGCAGAGAGGCTGAACCGTACCTTGCTGGAGAAGGTGCGATGTATGATGACGCAGAGCGGATTATCTAGATCCTTTTGGGCCGAAGCGTTGGTTTATGCGAGCCATCTCGTTAACAGGTTGTCGTGCACTGCGATAGAGGGGAAGACTCCTTTGGAGCGTTGGTCTGGTTCTGTGGCTAGTGATTATGAGTCTCTACGGATTTTTGGGTGTCCAGCTTATTTCTATGTTAGTGATGAGAAGTTGAATCCGAGAGCGAGGAAGGCTATCTTTGTGGGATTTAGAGAAGGTGTAAAAGGCTTCAAGTTATGGGACCCACAAGATAAGAAGATGATCATTAGCAGAGATGTCATATTCGATGAGGCGTACATGATGAAGCCTCGAGTTCCTCAGCAGGTGGAGGAAGATCAGACAGAGAGGATATCGCAGCAGGTGGAGGTTGATGTGACTCCACTCACTCCAGAGAGCACTGTATCCATTGAGACTCCTACAGAGGTGACACTGGGAGGAGATGAGATGATAGCCGGGCAGACCGAGGGTACAGTGGATCATGGGACTCAGGAACAGGGTCATGTTCAGGGGTCTATTGCAACAGACAGACCGAGAAGAGAGATTCGTCGGCCAGCTAGATATGATGATGTCATGGTGGCATATGCTTTATCGGTGGAGGTCGTTGATGATTTGATTCCTGCCACATTCAGGGAGGCAGAGTCCAGCCCTGATTCCATTAGGTGGAGGAATGCTATGGAGGAGGAGATGCAATCTCTTCGGAAGAACGACACTTGGGAACTTGCAAAGCTACCGAAGGGTAAGAAAGCTATTGGTTGCAAGTGGGTGTATGCTAAGAAAGAGGGATCTTTTATTGGGGACATTCGATTCAAGGCCAGATTGGTTGCCAAGGGATATGCACAGCTTGAGGGAGTTGATTACAACGAGGTATTCTCACCCGTTGTGAAGCACTCATCTATTCGGATATTATTGGCATTGGTGGCACAGGTGGACTTGGATTTGGTCCAAATGGACGTGAAGACGGCCTTTCTACATGGAGACTTAGATGAGGAGATCTACATGACACAACCCATGGGGTTTAAAGCTGCAGGAAGAGAAGATTTGGTGTGCAAAGTGAAGAAATCTCTCTACGGACTGAAGCAATCACCGCGACAGTGATACAAGAGATTTGATAGCTTTATGATTGGCCGAGGATACACGAGGAGACCTTATGACCCGTGTGTTTATATGCACAAGCTACAAGATGGTGAGCATATTTATTTGTTATTGTATGTTGATGATATGCTCATAGCTTCCAGGAACACTTTAGCTATTGAGAAATTAAAAAAGGAGTTGTCATCTGAATTTGAGATGAAGGACCTGGGAGAGGCTAAGAAGATACTGGGTATGGAGATTGAGCGAGACAGGGTGAAGGGGAGATTGAAGCTTACACAGAGGAGTTACTTGCAGAAGATGCTGAAGAAATTCAGTTTTGAGGGCAATACCAAGGTGGTGAGTACTCCATTAGCTCCCCACTTTAAGCTTTCAGCTTTGATGTCACCAGTTTCAGTGGAGGATAGAGACTACATGTCCAAAGTTCCGTATGCCAGTGCAGTGGGTAGCTTGATGTGCTATGGTGTGTACTAGGCCAGATTTGTCACAGGCCGTGAGCATGGTATCTAGGTACATGCATAACCCGGGAAGGGGCATTGGGAGGCTGTGAAGTGGATTCTACGGTATATTAAGGGTACTGTGGATGTTGGGTTGATTTTTGCGAAGAATGATGAGACAGGGCAGAATTGTGTTGGCTACGTGGATTCTGACTATGCTGGAGATATTGACAAGCGTCGGTCCACTACAGGTTTTGTTTTTACTTTGGCTAGTGCACCGATGTATTGGCGATGCACTCTTCAGTCTACAGTGACGCTTTCTACTACGAAGGCGGAATATATGGCAGTGACTGAAGTAGTGAAGGAGGCTTTGTGGCTACATGGTTTGTTGGATGATTTGGGGATTGCACAGGAGACCATTCAGGTACATTGTGATAGTATGTCAGCTATCTATTTGGCGAAGAACCAAGTCTACCATGCACGCAAGAAGCACATTGATGTCAGATTTTATTTTGTACGTGACGTATTGGATGATGGTGATGTCACGTTGGAGAAGGTCCACACTAAGGACAATCCTGCTGATATGTTGACCAAAGTTGTACCAGGTGTGAAGTTTGGTCATTGTTTGAGCTTATTGAACATTCTTCGTTGTTGAGGCCGTTGGCGGCCATTTGGATGAACTACGTTCGGCTTGATTCCTTGGGCAAGAGGATACGTAGGCAGTCTTGCAGATGCAGCCGGTTGAAGTTGATTGGGGGTGTTTAGGTGTCGGCTCAGTTTTGGCATAATCGTTCGCCGAGGTGGAGATTTGTAGAGTTGGTGAAAAGTTAGAGGTATGCCTCTGGAAGTTGAGCGGTCGACCGGCAGAGGTTCTGCGGTCGACCGATAGGTGCACACCACTCTTAGTGTGTCGCTGGATGTTGGGCGGTCGACCGGCAGTGGTGCTGTGGTCGACCGCGATTTGTCCAGAGAGCAGACTAGACCTCGGGATATTTTGCGGTCGACCGGCATTGTCTCTGCGGTCGACCGGCTATCGGGTTTCAGTCTGGGTCGGTTTTCCAGACCCGTTTCAACTGGGTTTCATATAAATACCCAAGTTGTCTTTCTAGGGTTTATGCAAGAGAGATTTTGAGCTGTTGAAGGGGATTTTCAGGGGCTTCTTTTGTTAGAGTCTATTGGAGAGATCAAGTGATCTTGTAAGTGGGTTTTGGGTAAGATTTGTAACCCTAATTTGTATCCCCCTTGATTTATATTAGTGGAACTCCCCCCTCCTTGCCCCGTGGACGTAGGCATATTGCCGAACCACGTATTTCTTGTGTTCTTGCTGTGTTGATTGGCTTGTGTAGATTGTGGTCTACTGTTTGTCTTGTGTGTGCCTTCGATTTGTCGATTTAGGGCTTCCGCGGCGCACAACACATATTACCCATAATTATTAGTTGCTTCCAAAGTATAAACTGTTGAGGTGATTAAAATGTGAGTATAGTCCCACGTCGGATAAGATAAGAAAGAATGATGAGTTTAAATAGGAGTTTTGGGTCAATACTTGATAGCTATAGCTTTTTGGGTTAAAATTGATTCCTAACTTCTGTTTAAGGTCCATCAACTCTAGATTGGGTCCGATTTCTCCCCCAACAATAGTATCAGAGCTAAGGTCATGGTTCATGTAATTAAAAAAACAAATGGTCTTTGATGTCTTCAATGTGAAGCCTGAATGTGTCGGGAGGATCTACGGATGCCCGTAGGAGTGATATAATCTAGTTAGCCACCATGAGTGAAGTAGTAAAAATTCCTACGGATGTTTGATAGCTATGTTTTAAATGCATGGTCTGGTTAGCCTACGAGTGAAGTGGTGCAAAAGTTTGTGATTGATTAGCCCACGGTGAAGTGGTGCAAAGCTTAGTGAATTCCATGGAAGATTGAATTATAGTTGAATTGAACTATACTTACAAATTAAGGGGGAGTTATTGAAGTGATTAATATGTGAGTATAGTCCCACATTGGATAAGATAAGAAATAGTGATGAGTTTAAATAAGAGTTTTAGTCAATACTTGATAGCTATAGCTTTTGGGTTAAAATGGATTTCTAACTTCTGTTTAAGGCTCATCAACTCTAGATTGGGCCCGATTTCTCCTCCAATATAAACTTATACCCCTCAGCTCTCACTTCGGAGTTTTGATACAATGACAATGACCAATGACCTTGACATGGTATCAAAGCACCATTGACTACAAGTTTAAAGCATATTATTAAAAAGAATATATATCTCAGCATGTAGGGCATGTTAGAGTATAAAGTTATATCCTTCACCATAATTTTGAAATTTTGATGTAACACCGAGGAATTTTTTTTTTTTTTTCACTTATCGAAAGTGCAAGTTAATCTATAACCATTACGTTCTATATTCCACACTGATGTTAATTGATAAATTTGAGGATAGACCTTTGTTTGATAATCTAGTTTGGAAATGGATATGTTCCCGATCACCGTCTATTCAGAAAGCATCACATCCTTGCATATAAGGTAAACTTTACCCTGATTCCGACAAATAAGTTTCTGATATGATTATGGTTTTCCCTTTATGGTAAGAAGTTGTGTGTCTTTTGAATTTCTATTCTTTTCTTTGGTTTGGGGGATGAAATTGTGGATGTATAATTACTGTGAGGAGACATGCATATTGCATGACCTTGAGGAAATTCAATTCAGTGTGTCACTGAAGTTTGCCCATGATACTTACAAGGATAATCTCAAGTTGCTTGAGAGCTTATGTGTTTGTTACTGTCTGCTTCATTGTTTCTCAGAACGTTTAGCCTATACAATTTCATAATCTCTAGAATCAGCTTGCAACTCATTTGAAGTTTGAAAAAAGGAAAGTGTCAAGTGTTACTCAAATACTGATTGAAACCAATAACTTTTGTTTGTTTCTCTATTGGTTAAACTTGGTCGTGCTTGTACAATGTGCGTTACTTTTGATTAGGAATTAAATTGATCATCAACGCAATCCTATTGCCCCTAGGACTTGCAGTTTGTTGGTGATAAGGAAAGCCATAAGATTGATCATCAATGCAATCCTAGTACTCTTAGTACTTGCAGTTGGTTGGTGACAAGGAAAGCCACAAGTGAACTGTTTCGATTCTTATTGACTAATGAAAGTTAAGTTGGTGATAAGGAAAGCCACAAGTTAGCTCCTATTTGAACTCTTATTTGACTAAGAATTCACGTAGAGAGAGAGTTTGTTTGAGAGTCCAACCAACATATGGAGTATTCTATCCTTATGAAGCTCAGTTTAATTTGTTCTCTATATAAAAGTATAAAACACAAGATCACAGAATAGAGAGCGTCCATCAATCTGCAGTTTACACCAATGAGAAAAACAGAGAATAGTGCTCTCTTGTGAAGCCTATTAGTTATATTCGGCTCTCTTTTGTTCCTTCGTTCTAAAGAGATTGAATTAGGCTTTTGGAGTGTATTAAGGATTGAATGATTGAGATATCTCCATATTGTATTCCTTACAATTTAATAAAGCTATTCTCTTCCTTTGTCCATGGACATAGACTATAAGCCAAACTACGTATATTCACGTGTTATTGGTCTTCTTTGCATTTTTTAGGCTTTCGTGTGATTGATATTAGTTTATTTTAGGACTTGTCATAACAAAAAGGTTAATTGTGGATAGACAGCTTTGGGTAGACCCCCATAACTCCGAAGACTGCCGAAGTTTAACAAACTTGTCATGTGCTCCGTACATGATATCCTTGACTACAAAGGATAGATAGAAGATTTAAAAAAAGAACCTTTTAGACCTTTATCGCTAATGTTATTTACCCGTTTACGAGAATTTTCAATAGTTCATATGAATCTAGTACAAAGTTTGAAGGTTTGAGATAATTTTTTCTAATTTTCCAAAGTTCAAAAAGATTTCAACTCAAAAAGAAAGTCCCTCAAAGTTCAGGGTGTTTTGTGAAATTTACTCAAACTATGATAATTTTTTGTTTTTAATGGTAAAATCCAAGTATGGGGAGTAACACAAGGACCTGTAGAGCATACTATATGTGTTAGGGAATTCGCCGATCCCCAGTTTCGATCTCCAAACCCAGAGATCAAAACACAAGTTCACAAGATAGAAACAACACGAGCAAGAAGAAAAAACATCAAGACTTACGTGGTTCGGTTGACCAAGTTTGACATATACTCACGGAGCAGCAAAACAAAAAAAATCCACTATGTATGAGAGAGAACAATACAAGAGAACATGCATAATTGTCATCTCATATTCTCTCCAAAGCTCTTGCTCTCATCTCAAACTCTCTAACATGAAAGGCTTATATAATGCTAAACCGTAGCACTATCCAAAGGTTTACCAGGCTTAAAGCCCACTTAATACTATGATAGATACAACACATATCCCAACAATATGAAGAAAGAATCATCCATCATCTTTATAAGAAAATGCATGACAGCTCTCAAACCATGTACTTAATCTCCGTGAGTCATAAACTTGCTTACGAAATATTCACATAAGCAAAATGCCAATTGGACTACAAGAATTGTACTGTTCTAGTACTACTAGAAACATAAAAGTGAGATCCATGAAAGCTCATAAACTTTCATTGCAATTTATATAAGAAAAAAGCCTCACTTTTTTTGTGTGAGTATACTCTCGTACAGATATCACTACTCTTCAAGAAAATAGGTCAAATAAAATATCCCAAGGACAGAAATTAATAACGCTCAAACGCTTAAATCTTTTTATGAAGGGAAAGAGGTTTGAAAGGTCAAATTGTGCAACTAAACAGTGACACTACATATATTGATAGCTTGGACGTCAAGCTCAAGCCGGAGCAATGATGAGATACATACGTTGGTAGCTTGGACGTCCGGTGGCTTCTTTTTCCTCTTTCACACGCAGGAGGTCTCCATGTCAAAATCAATCAGGGAGCCAACTCCAGCAATTATAGTTCATATTAGAACCATAAGGAATCTATTCGCAATAAGGGATCTATTCACCCGCACCTGAAACAATAGAACTACGAGGGATCTGCTCGCAATTAGGTGAAAGCTCAGAGGCTATTTCTGCAATTAACTCTTACGCCTGAATTACGATATCAATTCATACCAATTCAATCATAAGTTCACAGACATTCAAATTTCAACAAGGGAATAGAAACCAAAAAGGATTCTCAAGCAAAGCAAAAGGCACGCACCCATGTTTTCAAGTACAGCATAGGGCATGAAACTCTTCTTGTTGATTCTGGTAAGAGTAATCGAATATCCCTACAAAGCAAATACATGTCACTAGTTTATATCCCAAGAGCAAAGGTAGAGATAGAGAATAATTCTGACTAGAAATATGTCCTCACAACACAAAGTACAACTTAACTCCGAAACTAAGAATCCCAAAACTAAGTCCAAAAGACTCTTACGACAGAGTGACGGAAAATACAAGCTCTTTCACTTAAGAAGAACCGCTGTGCAATGCCTGGTCTTTCTTTGGTTTCCTGGTAGCCAACTGAGTTTCATGCTGCACATATCACAAATAAAAACAGTTTAAGAATATGAGTAAGCCACGGATCAAATATTTAAGGACTGACTGAACATAGAACTACCATAGTATCACTGTATTGCACTTAGTACACTTGTAGTATCATTGTTGAAGATAGAAACCTGGGTTAAATTTGTTTGACTATATTACCCTCAGGGAAATTTGGTCAAGTATCCCCCACAAGCGAAATTAGTCAGTCAAGCTGACAAAAAGTTAAACCAGGATATGTCTCTGCAACAATATGAAACTACAGGTGGTGGTCTGCTCAAAACAGCAACACTAGAGGGGCTCCATGAGCAATTAACCCAATAATAAATTACTAGAAACTAACAATTGATTTCAAACCCAACTATGCACAATGGGGTTTTGAAAAAGAGACATTGGGGTGGGGGGGTGGGGGGGGGGGGGGGGGGGGATATCGAAATAATCTTAAGAACATTCAGACTTCAAGTGTAAATGAAAGCATTAGCAGAAACCATTTTTCAAGTGAAATGAAATAAGAGGTGGCATGAGAAGACTACGTGGAGTGCGGACTAGTGATTGAATAACGACTTGATTGGAAGTATTTAAAAAATATAAAAATATATGATAGCGGTTAACTACATGGAGATAACCCTAAACAAAACTTAAGGGAATAATAGGATTCATGTGCCCAATGAATGGAAACTTTATGGATTATACGAGAAAGTAACCTGCATTGCTATTATAATGTAACAATTGATTTAGACATACGTGTATATGAGCATCTTTCTTAAAAAAAAACTTTGAACACCTTTCTTAAAATTTTTTGAAAAGAACAAAACCATCTCAACACAACTTTGCAGGAAGAGAACACAAGTGACGTAATGAAAGATATACAAACAACTACCTCCTTCTTAACTGCTTCTTCCTTCTCCGACAAAATCAGTTCAATGTGACACGGTGATGACATGTAAGCTGTCATAATAAACTTAACATTAGCATATTAAAGAGACAGATAGTACAAGGGTGGATTAATGTAAAACAGCATGAGGCATACGATTAATCCGTCCATGGGCTCGGTAAGTTCTACGCCTCTGTTTCTGGGCTTGGTTCACCTGAATGTGGGAGACAAAGAGAGCATCCACATCTAGACCTTTCACCTAAAAGCATGAATGACAATGAGAAACAAAGACATCTAAAACAATGTTGCCAGATATTTAAACAATGATGCTAAGTTCAAGCCCCCCCCCCCCCCTCTCCTCTCTCTCCAAACACACACAAAACCCAAAAAAACACGCACACAAAATTTTAAAAAGAAGGTTTTGTGTGAAACCCAATGAGCTTTATAGATTGCAGACAACCCCCTGAACAATTTTTACCCCTATCTACCAATTAAAAAGTCTATATTACTCCTTCCGGAAAAGGGGAGGTATTCCACTTATTAATGTGGTTAACGAGAATTTTTCAGGGAGGTTAAGTATAATTCAAAAAGGTTAAGAGGCCTTCCTATGATTGTTAAAATTCCAAGGGATTTCATGCAAAAAAAATCCAAGCTTAAGTGGGTTTTTGAACCTGAAAACAATCCATTGGCATGTGTAAAATTCCAAGGGATTTCATGCAAAAACATCCAAGCTACAGTGGATTTTTGAACCTGAAAACAATTCATTAGCATGTGTAATGAGAAAAAGAAAAGAGAAGACATACATCTGCATTGCTCTCAGCATTCTTAAGCAAGTCAAGAATGAATCGAGCAGATTTCGCCGGCCAACGCCCTTGGCCATTTGAGTGGCGGTTCTTAGCTTGAGCTGTACGACCAACACCACCACAATACCTTCGAAATGGGATGGCTTGTTTGTGAGCAAGAACATCTTCAAGGTACCTTTTAGCCTTGGTCAAAGGCAACTTCTTGATTGCGAAAGCAGTTTCCCGGGTATTCTGCTCACAGGACAGCAACTGAAATGAGCACATAAAGAACAAGCAAAATACGAAGCCAACTAGCTAGCACAGATACGGGTGCGGACACGGACACGGTTATGAGCACGGGACACGGCAAATTTGTAAAATGTAGGATACACCGACACGATTATACATGTATATATAATTTATATTAGATTACTGAATTAAAATACCTATAACATTTGTGTGTTTCTTTCTATTATCTATAGCAATTAAGAATCAAGCTAAATCAAACTAAGAATAAGGTTTAACAACAAAATTTTTGTAATGATTGCATGGGATAATATGAATGGTGTTCTTCAAACTAAGTAATGGGTTTCAGTTTTCGATTCAAAAACAAATTGGTTTTGAACCCAATATTACCAAAGAAACTAGTTCAAGATATACCTAATAGGGAAATCAGGTTTTGCTTTGAACCACAAGTGTCCATGGCGTGTCCTCATAGAGCCAGTGTCGAACACGTGTCGGACATGGACACAGCATCCAAAATGCATGTCTGAGTAACCTAGGAAGCCAACAATGGCTTTTAAAAAAGAAACCCATAATTTACATGTAGAGTCTGATTTTGTTAATCTATAAATTGTTTAGTGGAATCAAAATGTCTCAAAATGAGTAGATTCACAGGAAGTAATAAGTTCATTGTGTCTTACTTTCCAAACTATATGTAGGATGTAGCAACTAGCAAGCCAAAATATAAGGACTATGTAAAGAAGGCACTTGCACAAATTTAAAATGTAAAATGGAATCTTCAGGTGTTACCGTAGTTTTTAACTAATATACAAGGCCCCCAAAGCATGCAGCTAACTCTACACCATTAACAGATGATTCTCCTGCTTAACTTAATGATTGAACTATAGCAACAATAACAAAACAACAGACAAAATGTTCAGATATTAACTTAATGATTGAACTATAGCAACAATAACAAAACAACAGACAAAATGTTCAGATATCTTGTGCTATGCCAATTATATGCATAACCAATTATTGAACTTAAAAGCAATCTCTCACTACACTGAATTATTAGTATAGATGAAGAAATCAAAATAAAAAATGGAATTCAAAGAGTTTATATTTTATTATAGAGTGATGGAAAGTCGTTTATTAGAACAAAAACTGAAAGTGAATGATTCCAAAATGATAGCTAATATGGTAGTCAGTGAGCTGAGATATAAATTGGCATGCATCTACACATGAGAAAAACAAAGGAGATTATGTCCTTGATGGCCGAGATTATTCTGATTAGGGGCTAGAAAGGAGGAAGGGGGTCGGGTACTGCTCATGCTATATGCACAAATGCGATAATCGATTAAGATATTTGATTCAGGGTGCACCAGGATTTATATGCCTCCTTTCTTAAGTAATCATACATGATTTTTGCAATTCTTAACATACATAAATACATGTAATAAAAAAGAAAAGTTTAATTCATAAGGTTCTAAATGTTTCACTATTTACTGAACCTTTTGTCAATGGCAAAGGCCTATAAAGGTTCACCCAATAACAATGAGAGTGATGTTCCTGAAGGATACGAGATGCTTGTTCACACGAAAAACAAACGCCTGCTTTTTTTTCTTCAGGTTATATGACAATATGGCATACAAAATATACAAATGTAGAGATCCCTGGACAGATGCCTATGTTTTATGAAACAATAGTAGAGGCATGGTATTACTTTTGATAATAGCAAGTTAGTCACCAGATACTGAAATAACAATAAACCAAAGGTCAAGTATGCTAAGATCTTCTTACTTTGCTGTCAAGGTGTCCAGATTATTTTAAGAAGAAAAAAATACAGCATTGCACGGTGCCCCAGACTTAAGATTATTCAGAGTATGATGCCCAGGACTTAAGATTATTCAGCGAAGGAGGAAGGGAGGGACAGAGATTTTTCAGTTTTTCTTGTGTTATTATGTACAAAGGATACAATACATTAAAGATGTGATTCGGTACCGAAGTGCCATATTGACGATGAATTTTAATTATATTGCTCTTTCCTTGAATAGTTGAATTAAACCTATATGCTATTAAAATTATTAGCAACATTTACAAAAGTTGAAAGAAATACATAATACTCAAAAAGAAAAATATGATTATTGATGTTCTAAATGTTTTATTGTTTACTGAACCTTTTGTCACTGGCAATAGCCTACAGAGCTTCACCCAATAACAATGATAATGATATTCCTGAAGGTTACGAGATGCTTGTTCACAGTAAAACAAGCGCCTGCTTTTTTCTTCAGATTATGATGTATAGAACCTATAATTGTAGTCCCAGAGAAGACACCAAACTTCATGAAAGCAAAGTAGAAGAGGCATGATATTACTTTTGATAATAGTAAGGTAGTGGGCAGATACTCAGTGATATGCTAACATCCTGTTATCGAATCAAGGGATATGGAAACAGCCGCTTCACCCAATAACAATGAGAATGATATTCCTGAAGGTTACGAGATGCTTGTTCACAGGTAAACAAGCGTCTGTTTTTTTCTTCAGGTTATGACGTATAGAACCTATAACTTTAGTCTCAGGGAAGACACCAAACTTCATGAAAGCAAAGTAGAAGAGGCATGATATTACTTTTGATAATAGTAAGGTAGCCGGCAGATGCTAGGTGACATGATAGCATCCTGTTATTGAATCAAGGGTACTGTTCAGATGATCTGAAAGACATGGTGCCTAGGAGTCAAGTTTATTTACATGAGGGCTGAGAGAGAGAAAGAGAGAGAGTTGGATTTTTGGTGTTCCTTGTTATATGTACCACACTACAATGGAATTTATATGCGTTCTATGCAATTAAACATGTATATGACTGTTCAATTCCTAACAATATTAACAGCATGGTGTTCTACTTTATCATAGTTAATCACAATAGCAGCTGTTTGTTTCACAGCTATAGATAATCATAGTAACAAAACTCACAATTGTTTGTGAATATTTTTAAGAATTGAACAGTCATATATGTAATTCAAGAGGCGTATAAATATATATACGAAAAATTAGGACAAGAGAATGCAACTCTCAAGTGTTTCATTGCTAGTAATGAATTGTGTATCCAAATTCATACTCTATATATACAAAACCATTATAATGAAACACCAAACCTCTTTAATCCAATTATCCATCTTTGAGCTCATTCAAGGCAAGACACATGTTATGCATTGGAATGTGTCAGGATAGTAGTTTGTATATGTCGTTGGCTCGTTACATATGCATTTATGATGCCAATATGAAGACCACGTTTGTCATCGATGCATAATAGCATGAGTATGTAATTAAACATCAACTGAGCTCTTATTATTTGCTTATATGAAGGTAAAACAAAAAAATGTGTCCACTAAAAACACACATCATGAACCTTCGTCCTTATTTCTACATCTTCATAGGCGCGTGATACATGATGGATAGATAATGTGTTAGAATGCATCTGTAATCTGTAAATGTATTTAATACACACTCAACAAGACTGAATGAACTATCAAAATATGGGAACAACATCTAGTTGAAAGCAAGGGCTTCCAACAGATCAATAAAGAACCGCTATCAAAACAAAGGATGAAAGACTTCATTTTTTGTCTAAGTAAATACAAATGGAGACATTTGTAAGTTCCTAATAACAAATGCATATACATGAATGTCATACACAAGTGGTTTGTTGAACTAAGGGGATACTTGGCAATTCAAAACATAAACCTAAATTGAAGTTATGAAAAATGTGAAAGTGAAGCTTTAGAAACAGCGAGGAAAAAAAATGTGAACCTGACACTTCAGGCTCAGGCCTTAAGAAAAAAATGTTTCTCATAACTTAAAAATGATTATTTTCACACTATCACCGCCATTTCGATTTACCAAGCGTCCGCTAGATGAAAAATGAGAACGCTACTGATATAGCCTACACGCTCCTCGCACCTCAGATTAAAAGACCTAAATAGATTTCTACTCTTCAGATTTTATCCTCCAAATAAACAGCTAAAAGGAAACTGCAACATGGTAGTTACAGGATATATTTCTCGAGCTGCTGTAATGACAACCAAAAATAAGTAGCATTTTGATGTAAATTTGTTTTAATTCAAACTTGATGTTGAAAGCGAGACATTGACGAACAATAGTTGAAGTGAAAACATGTAAATTACATAGTACAGCATATATCGAACTAAATTCTAACTAATAAAAGACGAGGAAATAAACGGCATCAAAAACTGAAATGAACGAATTTATTCGCCAAAGCAGTTACCTTGAAGTGGACTCTCAAGTCCCGACCCATGGCCTTGGACGCTGCAAAACAAATTAAAACCAAAAAAAATTTCTAAAAAAACGACTAATAAAAAAACCATTAAGAAAACTAATTCAATGTCTTAATCTGCATGTATAAATAAATAAAATGAGAAAAAAAATGTAAAATCAAAGGATTGAACTTACACTTGGTAGGGTTATTGGGTTCTCTCGAATACTTCACCTAGACATCGAATCAAACAAGAACAAATCGAAAAAAATTAGAATGAGAAGCATTATCATCATCACAAAAATAATTCAAAGAAAAAAAAGTTACCATGATCGCGGCGGGGAATTGATGAAGAGGAATGCAAGGGTTGAAGAGAGCGGCTGCCGGCAAGAAATGAGGTTTTTATAGTTAAGTTAAGATGAGCCGGATATTTGATAGGTATAATATAATTTCAGGAACAAATTTTCAAAACAGCTCCAAAAAAATTTTTATTTTTCAAAATCGACCACAACTTTTTTTTTATTTACCAAAATCGACCCGGTTTTTACCACGTGGGCTTAATGACGTTACTAAACAGTCGGGGTTGGTAACCCCGACTGTTTAGGAGGGTGTTAAACCCTAATTAATGTCCTTAAACCCAAAATTTGCATGTCCTAAACAGTCGGGGTTGCCAACCCCGACTGTTTAGGAAGGAACGTCATTAAGCCCACGTGGCAAAAACCGGGTCGATTTTGGTAAATAAAAAAAACCGGGTCGATTTTGAAAAATAAAAATATTTTTGGGGCTGTTTTCAAATTTTGTTCATAATTTCAGCTATCTATCCCTTTATAGCCATATGTTTAGTCTTTACAGCCCATTGAGGCCGAGAAATGGAAATTAGTTGATGGGATGAAGTTTTTTTTACAGCCACTTAAAAGCCGAGATCATATTATATCATACTCCTTTTAAAAATACGAGTTCCGAAATTTTTTAGGGAAAAATGTGTCCAGGCCCCAAAAGCAGAAACTTCATGTGACAAAGCCCCTCATAATTTTCCCCATGTGGATCAGCCCCTTGAAGTGTGACACTTTGTACTGCAGCCCCTTTTTATTAATTATCACATGCCAGCTAAAGTAAAATTCCCAAACTATCATTATCCTCTCTCCTCTCTGACCCAGCACTCACATCATCTCTCTCTCATCTCATCTCTCTCTCTCTCTCTCTCTCTCTCTCTCTCTCTCTCTCTCTCTCTCTCATCTCCTCTCTCTTTCTCTCTCTCTCTCATACTTCTCTCTAAAACTAAAAGCTTTATTAAGCTCGTCGTCCTGGCCGAGACGCACAAAACATTAATCTATTAGCTAGAAGAAGAAAAGAAAAAAAAGAAAAAAAAGAAAAAAAAAGGTAAGGAGAAGTAGAGTAGAAGGGGAATGAAGAGAAATATCGTAATTAAGAAATAACGAAAATGTGTATTAATGTATCTCTATGAATGAAATTGCCACGGTGCCGCCGAGCGATATTCGAAACAATATAACGAGAGGTAGAAAATGATCCCAAATTAAAGAAAAATACCGTGTGATAGACAATATAAAGGGCTACACACCGGCGCAGACGGTAGTGAAAACGGAGACCGGAGGTGGCCGTAAAACACGCGCGAAGTCGGCACGGCGCTGCAGTTTTCTGCTCGCTGCTACCGCCGAGCGATGTTTCGGATATTACCGAGAAATATAGAGAATGAGTTAGAGCGTGATACAAATTAGAGGTGATAGGCAACATGTAGGGCTACTCACCAAAGAAGAAATCAGCGAAAACGGAGATTGGAGACGGTCAGAAAGTGCGTGCGAAGTCGGCACCAAACTATAGTTTTCTGCAGTGCAATTTCTCACCGTTCGGTTTTGTTCATCGCTGTTCGGAGATTTTCGCCGCTGTCCGGGCTTACCGAAGGTGGGAGAAGGTTGTCGGGGTCGTCGGGGTGTCTCGATGGGCTCCGTCGGAGGTAGGAGGAGCTTTTTTCAGTTCCCAAGAGCCTAGAACGTTAGTTCTAGCCCACATCCCACCAGTTCTAACTTGTATCCCACCAGTTCTAGCCCACATCTTGCTAGTTCTAATCA
>BQKN01062803.1:141609-166781 GCA_022839385.1 Asparagus kiusianus | reverse complement strand
AAAAAACAAGGGCTTTGATTAGAACTAGCAAGATGTGGGCTAGAACTGGTGGGATACAAGTTAGAACTGGTGGGATGTGGGCTAGAACTAACGTGGAACCTATAATTAAAAACTTAGCATGAAAAAAACAAGGGTTTTGATTAAAACCAGCAAGATGTGGGCTAGAACTGGTGGGATACAAGTTAGAACTGGTGGGATGTGGGCTAGAACTAACGTGGAACCTATAATTAACAACTTTGCTTGAAAAAAACAAAGGCTTTGATTAGAACTAGCAAGATGTGGGCTAGAAGTGGTGGGATATAAGTTAGAACTAGTGGGATGTGTGCTAGAACTAACGTGGAACCCAGAATTAACAACTTAGCATGAAAAAAACAAGGGCTTTGATTAGAACTAGCAAGATGTGGGTTAGAACCGGTGGGATACAAGTTAGAACTGGTGGGATGTGGGCTAGAACTAACGTGGAACCTATAATTAACAACTTAGCTTGAAAAAAACAAGTGATGTGATTAGAACTAGCAAGATGTGGGCTTGAACTGGTGGGATACAAGTTAGAACTGGTGTGATGTGGGCTAGAACTAACGTGGAACCTATAATTAACAACTTAGCTTGAAAAAAACAAGGGCTGTGATTAGAACTAGCAAGATGTGGGCTAGAACTGGTGGGATACAAGTTAGAACTGGTGGGATGTGGGCTAGAACTAATGTGGAACCCAGAATTAACAACTTAGCTTGAAAAAAATAAGGGCTGTGATTAGAACTAGCAAGATGTGGGCTAGAACCGGTGGGATACAAGTTAGAACTGGTAGGATGTGGGCTAGAACTAACGTGGAACCCAGAATTAACAACTTAGCATGAAAAAAAAGAAGGGCTTTGATTAGAACTAGCAAGATGTAGGCTAGAACTGTTGGGATACAAGTTAGAACTGGTGGGATGTTGGCTAGAACTAACGTGGAATCCATAATTAATAACTTAGCATGAAAAAAAAACAAGGGCTTTGATTAGAACTAGCAAGATGTGGGTTAGAACTGGTGGGATACAAGTTAGAACTGGTGGGATGTGGGCTAGAACTAACGTGGAACCTATAATTAACAACTTAGCTTGAAAAAAACAAGGGCTGTGATTAGAACTAGCAAGATGTGAGCTAGAACCGGTGGGATACAAGTTAGAACTGGTGGGATGTGGGCTAGAACTAACGTGGAACCCGGAATTAACAACTTAGCATGAAAAAAACAAGGGCTTTGATTAGAACTAGCAAGATGTGGGCTAGAACTGGTGGGATACAAGTTAGAACTTGTGGGATGTGGGTTAGAACTAACGTGGAACCTAGAATTAACAACTTAACATGAAAAAAACAAGGGTTTTGATTAGAACTAGCAAGATGTGGGCTAGAACTGGTGGGATACAAGTTAGAACTGGTGGGATGTGGGCTAGAACTAACGTGGAACCTATAATTAACAACTTAGCTTGAAAAAAACAAGGGCTTTGATTAGAACTGGGAAGATGTGGGCTAGAACTGGTGGGATACAAGTTAGAACTGGTGAGATGTGGGCTAGAACTAACGTGGAACCCAGAATTAACAACTTAGCTTGAAAAAAACAAGGGCTTTGATTAGAACTAGCAAGATGTGGGCTAGAACCGGTGGGATACAAGTTAGAACTGGTGGGATGTGGGCTAGATTAACGTGGAACCTATAATTAACAACTTAGCTTGAAAAAAACAAGGGATGTGATTAGAACTAGCAAGATGTGGGCTAGAACCGGTGGGATACAAGTTAGAACTGGTGGGATGTGGGCTAGAACTAACGTGGAACCCAGAATTAATAACTTAGTATGAAAAAAACAAGGGCTTTGATTAGAACTAGCAAGATGTGGGCTAGAACTGGTGGGATACAAGTTTGAACTGGTGGGGTGTGGGCTAGAACTAACGTGGAACCTATAATTAACAACTTAGCATGAAAAATACAAGGGCTGTGATTAGAACTAGCAAGATATGGGCTAGAACTGGTGGGATACAAGTTAGAACTGGTGGGATGTGGGCTAGAACTAACGTTCTAGGCTCTTGGGAACTGAAAAAAGCTCCTCCTACCTCCGACGGAGCTCATCGAGACACCCCGACGACCCCGGTAACCTCCTGCCACCTCCGGTAAGCCCGGACAGCGGCGAAAATCTCCGAACATCGATGAACAAACCCGAACGGCGAGAAATTGCACTGCAGAAAACTATAGTTTTGTGCCGACTTCGCACGCACTTTCTGATCGTCTCCAATCTCCGTTTTCGCCGATTTCTTCTTTGGTGAGTAGCCCTACATGTTGCCTATCACCTCTAATTTGTATCACGCTCTAACTCATTCTCTATATTTCTCGGTAATATCCGAAACATCGCTCGGTGGCAGCAGCGAGCAGAAAACTGCAGCGCCGTGCCGACTTCGCGCGTGTTTTACGACCACCTCCAGTCTCCGTTTTCACTATCGTCTGCGCCGGTGTGTAGCCCTTTATATTATCTATCACACGGTATTTTTCTTTAATTTGGGCTCATTTTCTACCTCTCGTTATATTGTTTCGAATATCGCTCGGCGGCACCGTGGCAATTTCATTCATAGAGATACATTAATACACATTTTCGTTATTTCTTAATTACGATATTTCTCTTCATTCCCCTTCTACTCTACTTCTCCTTACCTTTTTTTTTCTTTTTTTCTTTTTTTTCTTTTCTTCTTCTAGCTAATAGATTAATGTTCTGTGCGTCTCGGCCAGGACGACGAGCTTAATAAAGCTTTTAGTTTTAGAGAGAGGTGAGAGAGAGAGAGAAAGAGAGAGGAGATGAGAGAGAGAGAGAGGAGATGAGAGAGAGATGATGTGAGTGCTGGGTCAGAGAGGAGAGAGGATAAGGATAGTTTGGGAATTTTACTTTAGTTGGCATGTGATAATTAATAAAAAGGGGCTGCAGTACAAAGTGTCACACTTCAAGGGGCTGATCCACATGGGAAAAATTATGAGGGGTTTTGTCACATGAAGTTTCTGCTTTTGGGGCCTGGACACATTTTTCCCAATTTTTTTTCATTGTTAATATTACCTTTAAATTTTTTTGAATATTATATTATTATCCTAATCTATTCTAATTATCCTATCTTCTTTGAATTCATAATTAAATGTTTTACCTATTCATAATGAGACTTAACGTGTTATTGGATAAAGAAGATACGTTTGATATAATTCAAAATTTTTACTTATTTTAGTTCGTAGAGAATTATAAATATCCCTACATAATTTATAATTTATAGAAAAAAATTTAAATTTTCAAAAATTATAAACGAACACTCAAAATCAAAAATTTATAAAAAACACCCTAAAAATTTCTAACTCATTAGTAAATTGAAAACATACGAATTATAAATAGTCTATAAATAATTTATTATCTGTAAAAAAAGGCCTATTAGTTTGAAAAAAGTTGCAATAAACCCCTAAATTTTATAATTTACGAAAAACATAATTAGAATTTCTAACTTATAGACACTAAAATGAATATACAAAATTACTAACAACCCCAAAAAATTAAAAATTTGCAAAAAATATCATATCATACTCCCTTTAAAAGTATAAGTTTAGGAAAAACTTTTTATGGTCAATATTACCTATAACTTTTTTGAAAAGAACACAACTAATTGAAAATCTATTAAATTTAACATTTACAAAAATACCTTAAAGTTTAGTACACAAATTACCCCTCCAAAATTTAAAAATTTTCAATAACTTTTTTATAATTCCTTGATTTCAATGTAATGTTTAATAGTTTTGTGTATTTGTAACTTTCAAAATTTTAGGGTTTTTCTTACAATTTTAAAACTTTTGAGCGTATTTCTTTTGTAGTTTCTAAATTTTTATTGTGTTTCCAGTGTAATGCATAGATACGTTAATTAATGATGATATTGAAGAGTAAGTCGTTCTTAAGATGTATTAGGTCATAGTTAAGTGTGCACATTATTATTCCTAGGCAATATAGTTATATATGCAAAAAAATTCAGACAATCTATATAATGGTTAAAAAGATTTTGACTTTAACGTACTATTTTTTATAAATTATATTTAATGTGAATCTACCATATAATTTTAATATGCTTGATTGATTGACTATATGTGTATATAGACCATATATTGCTTTACTTTCTCACATGAACTAATATTTGACGCTTAATAATTTAAATTATTACTTCTAAATTTAATATAAAGAGGAGCTCTAATAATATTTATTTATTTAACTAGAGGACAATACAATCTCAATTCCTATTTTTTGCTTGACATTTGTTCTATAGTTACGCGTATCAAATTAGTAACTAAAATAATAATTATTTATGCTTAAATTAGGATGATTGTAGTTGGTCACTTACTATGGAATTTCCATGAATATATATATCTTACTTTCTATAGCTATCTGCATTGTCTATATATATTTTATAAATTAGTTGTTAATTTAACATATTAAATTACTTTTCCTTTGTATAAATTTCTTCTTTGACTTTTGGATTATGTAATCAATATATCACCATTCTAGCGTAGAAATGATCTCACTCTAAATGGCTTCAAACCAATGTTTGAGTTGAACTATAGTATATACTATTTGTTACTATGTGTATATATTTTTAAAAAAAATCATGTCAACACTTTTTAACAGAAGAGAATATTCTAATCTCTGATATTATAAAAACTAAATAAAACCAATTAAGTGATTAGCAAAAGAGAACTTACATCAGTAAAGCGTGAATAATAAGATAAAGAGGAAATGTAATAGTATTGCCAACAATACCACTAATAGCAAACTACAATGCAAAGTTAACCTATTTCGTGGAGCCCAAGTATTGACTATAAGCATCGATGTTTCCATATATATACTTTATAATTTATTAAAAAGGATTATATAATCTTATATAATAAAATTAATTTAATACTAAATAGTAATATCATTATAATAATATCACTATTAGGAAAAAATCTTCGTGAACCAGTATGTTATTTACGATATATAAGCTATGCACTCCAAATTCTTATGTCTTTTATAGAGCTAAAAAGTTTGAATACGAGCCTCTAACATTTTACTCTCACAACAACAGATGTGGATATTTCAGATGAGTTATATATCCTATATACAATACAATTGTCCTAGACAAGCGAGTTGTAATAGCATTTTTTATTCACATCGTTTGAGGCAAGATTTGATAGGGACCTTGCATCAAAGAAAAAAAAATTTATATTTAGAGCTCATGGCAAAATATATCATAATCTCACTACTCTAATTTGGCAAGAAAATAATTCATTATACTTTCAATTTTACTTCTATGATAAAGAGAATGAACTATAAAATTGAATGAGAATATTAGATAATATAAATATGAGTCAAATCATAACTAAAAGTTAATGTGAATATGAGTCAAACTATAACTAAAAGTTTAATGGACATATTGCAAGTAAATTCATATGTAAAATTTCTTTGCGAATTGAATGATCATCCATCTTTTGAAGACGTCAAGATATTAATAAACAGAGATGTTATACTACATCAATGTGTTTATAACTCACTAATAGTAGATCACGTGGCCGTAGTCTAAGTTGAATGAAACAATGATAACATTTTATTTGAGAGAGAGATTATTGAGTTGATGATCAATCCCACAAAAAACTTAGTTTTCTTTTTTATTTTTATTCAAAATTTATCAATTTAAATAATCATCATATTCAACCACGTGCATTCCACGTGCATCTCAACTAGTAAGAAAAAATATGGTAGTATTTGTTAGGTCTCATGTTTATGAGCCTATATTTTTAATCTAGTTTTGATGATTTACAAACAATTCCTAACAATGTAGTCAAGTGTTTATATTTGATTGTTAGGTACTCTACACACATATCCTCTACGTTGGAGGTTGGATGGAATTGAGCTTAACGATGATATTCAAAGGAGGTTGGCGGAATCAGAATGAAGCAAATACAATTCAAGTTAAAGATTCAAGATCAAGTTTCATCCGCAAAGCAAACCAATACGAGCATATTGAAGATTTTTAGCTTGGGTAAAATGCTTTAGCTTTTATGAGTTTATATATTGTGTGTAAATACTTCAAGCTCAATATTACACACACACATTGTTTTCGAAGTTTAGCCACATAAATATGAAACAAATGAATATAGTTATATACACACATATGTGTTCCTTGTTTATATGTGCTTGGAATGATTTCACTAAAATCAAGCTTTAACAAATCAATAAAATCATGTTTATTGCTTTCTCATATTTTTGTAAGTTTACAAAATAATGTGTATATGGATTAATGACTTAATGTAACTATTTTACTTCTTTTATAAAGTCCATTAATCTATTCAAAAGAAGTTTCAAACTTGTTTGAAATCATTTTGTCAAAATCAAGTGTTTTCGAGATTTCGTATTTTGATTGATTTTGCAAAACAATAAGTTTTCACAAATGAGAAATGCAATTTAAAAAATTCTTTTTGTAACATATTCATTTTCATGTTTATAAATATTTCTCAAAGTTTTATATTTTTTAGAATTTATCTAATATTTTTAAAGGCACTCAAAAACTCAATTTCATACATGAACATTGCCTGCGCAGGTTTATCAGCCGACTCACGCATGTGATAAGTTGACTGATAAACTATACTAGAAAAAGAGCAGACATATCTGCTCAGTCGACTGAAGGGCCATTAGTCGACCGATGGACCATCAATCGACTGATGCAGGTTATCAGTCGACTGATGATTCTATCAGGGTTATCAGTCGACTGATGATTCTATCAGTCGACCGATAACAGATGAACAGCCAGTAACAACTAGTTCATTAGTTGACTGATGAACAGTATTGGTCGACTGATACCTGTAACGACTAGTTTTTCTAGCTTTATAGTTTTTGTCTTTTTTCTTAGTTTTTGGGGTTTGTTTTATGATCCTATATATACCCCATGCTCTCTAACTTCTGAACTAACAAACGAAAGTTTAGAAACAAGTTTTGCAAAGTTTGTTTAAGGGTTTTAAAGAAAAGTTTTTGTGTGTTTGTTTATGTGAAGGGAGTTTCATAAAGAGGAGGATCTCAATTTCATCTTTGAGGAGTTCAACCTCATTTCTTCATCCCTCTTTGTTTAGAGAGGATTTTCTAACTCTTTAATCTAGCTTATTTTTATTTTGATTCCCATATACATATTTGCTAGATTATCTTGAGTCTGATTTTCATTATACTCTTTGTTTACACACACAATCTATTGAGCTTCTAGTATTTCATACATTATATAATTTGGGTTGCGGTGGGTGTTACATAGAGTGTGAACTTAATTGAGTTCTCATATTGTTTAGAGAACAAATCTTTTATTTGTGCTTAATCGTTGTGAGATACACATTGTACTACACAAGGACACTGAGAGGAGTGTGTGATGAGAGATGTGGTTGGTTCCAAGAGGAGTGGCGTCGATAGTAAAGCCTAAAGAGATGTGGTAAATCCGAGCACTTGAGGAAGATAATACGTGAGAGACCAACACTTAGTAGGTGTGTGTGATTACAAGTGTGTGTGTTGTATAAGTTTTCGGTGAGCTAGAAAATCGATTTGTGTGGATTGCGAACTTTTTCGGTGAATGTTGAAAACCGGTTGAGATAGTGAAGTTCTCCTCGGGAGTGGGGAGCGGAGACGTAGGTCAAGAGGACCGAACTCCGTGATCATATCGTTTGTTTGCGTTTGTTATTCGCGTACGTTTATATTTATGCACAATTGTTTATATTGTCTATTGCATCTTATTTCACCCTTGATTAATTATACTTGCTCATAACTCATTGCATATATCTTTTGCAAGAATAATAATTAATAAGTTTTTAAATTGGCATTAATATTGGATTAGATTAGCATATTACCCTATCCACCCCCTCTAGGGTAAATTTATTTGGATCTAAACGCCCATTAACGCCTAGAAACGTGAATAATGTGAGCCTTTCCCCTAGAGAAAGTGAGTCCAAAATATGGACCCAGTTAAATTGTCTCATAGATAATTTGATTACACATACAGTCTCGACCCTCTAAAAAGTCTGAGAGAAAGGTACTTTGTATCTGATATTAAATTGAGCTAGACAATGAGCACATGTATTGCCACATCTCCTAATATGTTGAACATATATAACCTCGAAATCTTTGAACAGTTGTCAACTATCACCAACCAACTTAATCGGTACTTGGGGGACACCATGAAGCATATGAACAAGGCATAAAGAATTGCATTCAACGTGAATTCTCCTCCAGCTATTTGATTTTGCAATTTGGAGAGCTTTGAGGATTGCCTTTGCTTCGCCAATAAGGGGCGATATCGGAAGGCCAAACTCACCAAAAGATAATAGGTTTGGGTTAAAGAATGAGAATATCCTACTATTACACTAGTGGAGATTCGATCATCCTAGACGGCACATTCTAGATGGACGAAATATCGTCTAGAATGGTTTATCATAGTCAGACTATAACCATCTAAGAAAAACCGTCTAGAATATGTGTATCCTAGATGGATCTACTGTCTAGTAATGTATTCTAGATGGTTCAAATTAAAAAAAAAAACTAGGGCCCAATCCTAGAAGGCTAAGTCGTCTAGGATGTTGAAAAAAAAAATCAAGCTAGACGTTTTGGTGAAAGTTGAAAAACGCCGCTTTTTTCCCTTTTCACCCGCAGTTTTCACTTTGGACAAATTTTTGAAACCGACCCTTTTTCAACTTTATTGGGCAAAATCGACCTTGTGAAAAAAATAGGCAAAACCGACCCTTTTTAAAAGAAAAGGGTCGGTTTTGCAATTGTGAAGGTTTTACGAAGTGCACGGGACTACTAGTCCCGTGCACTTCGTTGTCGAGAGAGCCTGCTGAAAACAAAGTGCACGGGACTAGTAGTCCCGTGCACTTTATTTCTAGCTTAAAAGAAATGGGGATGAAGATGTACTCGTACTGAATTTTCCCTTATGTTGTCCAATACGCAAATATCAATTGGTGAATTGCTAGCTAGGGAAAGCTCATTGCCCCGCACCGAACCAACATTATATAATAAATTGTCAAGCTTGATGTGAGATAGTTGAGAAAATGGGGAAGGTTAAGATGATGACCTTCGCGTGCATCATAGCCAATGGAAACGGTAACCAACACCCATTTTTCTTCTATAAACAAGGGAATAGTTGAGGTCTTTTCAAGGTAATGGAAGGCTGCTAGATATTTGAATTGAAGGGCTCCGGGAAACAAAGTGCACGAGACTACTAGTCCCGTGCACTTTGTTTCTACAACGAAATGCATGAGACTAGTAGTCGCGTGCACTTCGTAAAACCTCCACCATCATAAAACCGATCCTTTTCTCACGAGGTCGATTTTGCTCAATAAAGTTGAAAAAATGTCGGTTTCAAAAATTTGTCCTTTCACTTTTCACCAGATCTATTTTCACTTTTCACCGTAGCTCTTCACCCGCTTGTCGAAATCATCAGAGTCGTCGAAGTTCAGCGCTTGTCGTCGAAGGTTGTCGTGGAAGTCGTCGAATTCGTCGAAGTTCGTCGCTCGCTTGTCGTCGTCGAAGTCATCAAAGTTTGCCGCTGCTCAACGTCAAAGATTGCCGCCTTCACCACTGCCTTTCGCTCAGTCAATCTCGCTGGCATCCTCTCCTACTATATCAGATCTAAAAAAAAAAGGTAAATCTTCAAACCCCCCTTCGCCCCTCCTAATCATCACTCTTAACTCTAAATGAGTAATCTTTAACCAAGATCTAACCCTAATCCGCTGCATTGACTAATCCTTACCCAAAATCTAACCTTAAATCCTTACCCGAAATCTCAACCTAACATTAATGACCCCTAAAACTAATTTAAAAGCAATAAACCTAGCCCTCACTCTTTTAATTAGCCAAATTACCTAATAACCCTAACCCTAAGTGGACTAATCCTTAACCAAGATCTAACCCTAATCAATACTACCTACTAATCCTTACCCGGAATCTAAACCTAACATTAATTACCTCTAAATCTAATTTAAAATCAGTAAACCTTGCCCTAATTATTGTAATTAACCAAATTGCCTAATAACCCTAACCCTAAACATGACAAGATTAATTAATATATCTTGTTAACCTTAACTTTAAACACTAATTAATAAAACCTGACCCTATGCTAGCTCCAATAAACGTAATCTTAATTATGCTAGCCTTGGGCTAATTACCCAAAGCCTACCCGTAATTATTGAAACACTAATTACATATTTTTTTAATTCCATATTTAAACATTATTCATGAAAACACTAATTACATAAACCTAACCCTAATTAATCCAATGAACCTAACCCTAATTAATCAAATAAACCCGACCGTAATTAGTCCAATTGACCTAGCACTAATTATGTTAGGCTCAGGCTAATTACCCTCATCCTACCTTTAACCATTGAAACACTAATTATATATCTTTTTAATTCCAAATTAAACATCAATACATGGGCCTAACCGTAACGCTAGCTAAGTCTAACACTAATTACATATATTATCTAATTAGGATAATAACTCTAATATGAGCCTAGCCATAATTTATTGGGACGCTAATTAATTTATCTTGTTAAACCAAAAAAGTGAAATATTAATTACTAAACCTACTCCTAGTTACCCTAAATATGCTAATTACCATGCGAAGCCTAGCTCCTAGTTGATCAAATTGGGTCAATTATCATAACAATCCTTATGACATTAGACTAATTCCTCAAATAATATTAATAATATTATTAAGACCAACTTAGGCCCTAATAACTTTAATAGCACTAATGACATTAAATAAAACTATCTTTAACTCTACTTACCTAATCAACTATGTATATGTGCTATATGTGTGTTTTATAAGTTTGTCTGTGATGTGTAAAAGTGTGATTTAATCAAACAATGTTTTTCAAAATTAGTGTGATATATAATACAACAATGCGTTATAAATCCAACATAAGGTAATAAAAAAATAAACATTATCCATAAGCTCCCATTCAATAATTATTGTAAATCATTTGGACGTGTAATATAAGATATACGACTCATTTTTGATATGAAACTATGTTTTTCTATACAAAAAGGATCGTGTATGTTATGGTATAAGTAGAAGATGATGGGCATTTGAAATCGTAATTATTGGATCTGTCCAGTTCGGACAGGTTAGGAATATGGTAGTGCGTCACCTATCTTTGTACACTTTGTACATTTTCATTTCTGGAAAGTTTCAGCAGCACTTACTCGTTGTCCTCTATGTACAACAAATGTATTTTGTTCTGCGTTTCGGTCCATTGCCATTAAGCATAATAACATCCGCATAGTGTACCCGGAGAACAATGGGTAGGTGCTGCCAAAATTTTCTAGATATGAAAATGCACAAAGTTTACAAAGATAGATGTATACGCTATTGTATTCTTAACAGGATAAAAGTCTTTCCTATGGTCGCCGCTAGAGTGTCTAGATCAACCTAAGTTTTTTAAATTTAGAATTTTATTTGTCTTAATAAATTATGAATGCATATAATGGATGCATGTATATATTATAATGAAAAGCTAATACTTTGACGCATTATACAAATGAGGATAATTCTAGATAAGACATGGATAGATATTCCTCGTGTTCAAAGGTTTCGTGACAATTGATACAAGGATGGATGTGACGCCTTTATGCAGTTTGCCATGACAAATCCAAAGAATATTGCCCTTTTTGTACGTGTAGAAAATTGACATTGGTGCATAATAGTGAAATACCAAAGCACTTAGCCAATTCAGGATTTGATGAGAGTTATAAATACTAGTCATTTCACGGGGAAGACTACATCGAAGAAGAACTGGATTTGCATATAGGTGCATCAAATCATGGTAGGATAGATAATACATAAACAGTGTTCAATGATATCTTAACTATTCCTACCAAATGTGATATCGAAGTTGATATCGAAGATGATACCGAAGATGAAATTGACAATGCCGAAGATAATTAAAAGGACTCGTACGACATTTGTACTGAGTTCTCTAAGTTCTCATTTATGTTGAGACTCTTACATATTAAAACACTTAGCAAAGTGGCTATTGAATATTTTGAACTACTTCTTGATTTGTTACAGAAGGTAATTATGTTAGACCATAGGGGGGTGAATAGGGTCAATGTTAATCTAATTCCGATTTTATGCCAATTAAAAACTTTCTTGATTAATTAATTCTTGCAAAAGATATATGAATGAGTTATGAGCAAGAATGTAAGTTACAAGCACAAAATAAATATACACAAAGCAAACTCGAACACAAGATATGATCACGGAATTCGGTCAACCCTTGACCTACGTCTCTGCTCCTCACCTCGATGAGATATCCACTATATCGATACACCCGGTTTGAAAACCGGAACTTCTCTACACACTCGATTTTCTAGTTCACCGAAAACTCTACAAAACACTCACAATGTACATACACAAACTACAACCTCAAGTGTTGGTCCTCACGTATCGTCTCCCTCAAGTGCTTGGCTTTACTACCTCTCACTAGGTTTTACTACCGATGTCACTCCTCTTGGTATCGACTACGTCCTCACGACACACTCCTCTCGGTTTAAATGTGTATTACAAGATGATACTCACAAATGAAGTTCAAATATAATAAATTGTTTTCTAAAAATAAATGAGAACACAATGAAGCTCACTCTCACAATATCACTCACCACAACCCACAATATAGTGTATGTAATCCTAGAAGCTCAAATAGGGATGTGTGTGATAAAACGAGTTCAATAAAATCTAACTCAAATAACAAACTAGCAATAATATGAATATGAAAAGCAGTAATAAAATACTAGATAAATGAGTTAGAAAAACTTCTCTATAAACACAAGGAGAGGATGAAATTGATTGAGAATGAATTTCTCAATTGACAATGTAAGCTTCCTCTTTGTAAACAAACACCAAACTTGAGAAGAAACTTAAACAAACTTTTAAACCCTTTAAACCTCTTCTTTAAAACCCACTTGGATGGATATCAGAAGTAAAACAATAAGGTGTATATATAGGATGAAAACCAAAGCCCAAAAACTAAGAAAACCCAACAAAAAGATAAAAGTCAGGTTCTTTAAAATAAGGATCCTTCAACAAGGTATTCTTGACTGTGCATATCAATCCCCTTGTATATTGCATATAAAAAAGTCGGGTTTTTTCGGATTGTTGAAAAAGATTTTTTTATTTTAAACATGTATAATACTTACAACTACATGTCTTTCTTCAGGGGTGATTGGTCCAGTTAATAATGCATAGTTTTAAATAATGTTTTTGTATTGATTATTATCTTTAATTTTACTAGTGGTTCCTCAACACCATCTTTTTCTTGAGATGACCTGTTGACCATTGTTCGATCACTTGCACCTGATATTTGCCATTTCCCATTACCGCCAGCTGCATTTCAATATAAGCCTAGATCTAACAAGCTCAATCCATCCGCAGCAAGAAAATTATTGGAGTGGTGATTTGATAAAGACTAAAAAAGATAATACAATTGTAATGAAAGATAGATAGATTGAGAAGGGTAAATTTGATAATTCTATTTTTTTGCAATTTAAATTTTAAAGTTATTAATATTTTTGCTCATTGTCTTAGTAGGTAGTGAGCCTCCACCCAAGAAGAAGGGATGCGATGTGAGCACGCCTAAAACAAAGGAAACACCAAAGAGACAAAGAGTTGTTCTTGACTGGAGTAAAATAAGGGTGCCAAAGAGTACTTAGGCCACTAAACTCAATAACTATATTGGAGTTTTAGTACAAAGAGCAAATATTTACAACTCATTCTTCACCTACCCCGAGCTTCCATGCTCAACATTCACTGAAATATAGGAGAAGCTCATGGTATCTTTTATTAATGTGCTCTTTCATTTATATTTTTGTTGTGCATTTTAGTTATATGTATGTAAGTTTGTAGAAATGCTATTGCATTGAGGACCATCCCAATGGATGGAACTATGTTTTTGGACCCGATGGTAAGGTTCTAGCTACATTCAACCAGTGAAGACATGAACTGAAGCATAATATGTACAAAAAATATGCACATGATTGGCAAAGGTTTTATGTTCTCGATCCTAGGGTGGATCATATCATTTCACAGAATAGAACACTAAGAAAGCAGAAGTAAGATTTTAGTTTTGTTAATTTTAGCATTGTACTTTTATTATATATATTTCTAAAAATATTCTATAGAAAGCATCTTTAAATGGACATGCTAATTGGGTATACCGCAAGCATGACCACCACACGGGTTCATGATCGTATACTACTATCGAGGGTCAATATTGCTGATCTACGGTATAAAATATTTAAAGTTTACTATTCTTTAAATATTTATTATAACCGCTTCTAATAACTTTGTAATTTCATAGGGCAAAGCCTTCATGCTAGTCAGTGAATTGGTGAAGGTCACTTATGGTACCTTCAAGAGTACAAATGATAAGGAAGACAAAAAGAAGGATAACCTCGAGTTCGTGGTAATGATTCTATTCCATATAAGACAGCTTCGTTTTGGTGATTGTATTTTGGTGGACATGATGCATATGTCACATGCTCTTTCTTTATCCCACATGTAAAGAAGCAAGGTAAATGCTTTACATCTAACTTTAGTTTTTTCCTTTTTTGTTCGTTAGTCCCTTAAATCTTCATATATTTTGGAATTTGCATGCAAATCATTGAAATTGCTAACTTCGTCCCTCAAATCTTATTACTTCTTTCAATTAGTCCTTTCGTTAATTATTCTGGCTAATTTCTAACTAACTTTGGTTAGGCTGGTTCTTAGTTTGAAATAATTTTAAACAAAGGGATATAACTAGATAGACATGGCAAAAAAGTTAGCTAAATAATTTGAGGGAATAAACTAGTAATTTTAATAATTTGAGGGACTAATTTCAAAATAATATCAAGAAAAACATAGCTCTATGGGAGGATAGGACTTTAATATGCTACTTGTAGTATGCATTTGTCTTTAAAATCCTTGTTAAAAAGATATAAGTAAGAAAGCTAAGTAGCTCACATTATACTTCTTAAACTGAGCATCAATCTTTTGGTTAGTGTTGTTATTTTTTACATTAATGTCTTTCATTTTCATCAAGAACTAACAATTATTTCAAGTAGCTTTTGGTCTTGGATGTTACTAGTTAACAAAGTTTGGTTTTCTAAAATGGAAAAGTTTAGGTTTAAGGTATTTACCTATAATAAATTTTCGTTCATGGTTAGTTTTATGAGAATACAGTGAAGGTCATGGCAGTTTCTTTATTTTTGCACTATGCTTATGTATTGGCCACAAGTTTTACCTCTATGCTTGTATAGATTTATGTCACCTTTGTGTTCCCTTGTACATTCTACTGTAGACCTGTGATCAAGGCTGTTAATTTGTTTGATGCCCATGGTTTTTCTTAAGTTTGTCTTGATCAGGCTTCCCCTAAATCATGATATATACAGGTCTCAGATATTTATGCTGTCCATTTCTTGCTACTCCACAATTCTATAGTAAATGTTCAATCCAAACTATTTAGCTAAAGAGCTGTCAGCCCTGGGAGCTCCTTCAATAGGCATTCTCTACTTCCAGAAGAAGCTACTTGCTTGTCAGCACTTCCTCCTTTCCCATATCAAATAAAGTTATTGTTCTTCAATTTAATGTTGCTCAACCAAATTGATCTATGCAATCTTCCCATAAACACAAGTTAATCCTGTTAGCACTTAGCGGACATATATATAGTGGGGATTCACATAAAAATAAAAAATAAAAAATAAAAAATAAAAATAATTAAAATAATCTGTTGTTGCAATTACTTCCATTACGAAGATAAAACATTTTGGTCGTTAATTGTTGCAGCTACTTGTTCTTTTACTTTTTCTCAAATGCTTCACTCTCATTTGTCAATAAATTTTGGTAGACATGTGTACCTTGACATAGAACATGCCTAAGTTTTGGAGTGGAAAAACTATTTGTGAATGTTCTCTGTAGTAGATGTGTATACTTGCATCTCTATAGTCACTAGTAACAACAGAGCACTGCCTCATGAGTATTAAGTTCATTTCCCTTTCATTCTTGCATCTTTATAGTCACTAGTAACAACCTTGTTACCTTTCATTCTTGCAAGTGTGACAAATGACATATGATGAATTTGTAGTCCTAACACAATTAAGAATTGTCAAATGCTTTTGGGTCTCCTTCAGTGTGCACATCGCCAAGTTCTTCACTATCTATTGGTTACCAACTTTGTTGTCTGGTTCTTGTTAGACTTCTTCAGTAATTTATATCCTTGCTGATCCTATATCAGCGCATGTTTTTTCTTCTTTTTTTCCCAACACTATAACTAAATTAGTCTTGAGCTTGATTTTTGCTCATTTTAAGTTAACTATTAACAATCATCACCTACATTCTTTAGCGATCGATCATCTCTGCGGAGCAAACTAAGCTTGTAAGTGAACTTTAGTATTTCCTTTTCTAAGTGAGTTTTATAGGGCGAGACATTGTCCTTAGTATTGTTATGTGTTGTTCTTTTACATAATCTCTTTCATTTTCATTCCCATGAGAATCTATAAACTGGTCTTTTTGTACTTCATCCTTCAATGTTTATATTATTCTGTAGATCTAAACCCAACAACCCCGCAAGTTCTCGTGTTAATTTGGACTACGCTCTATCACTTTTTACTCAAATAGCTACTAATATTCACACAAACAGAGATAATGCAATGGTCGTAATTTTATATCCTTCGCTCTGTATGTTTCAATGGTCGTAATTTTATATCCTTCGCTCTGTATGTTTCATATATGACATTTGAGTTTAAATTGAATTTTTTTTTCATTCAATTTCGGATTTTAGTAGATTGGTTCTTTTACTTCCTTGCAACTAATTCTCTGATTCTTGCTGTAATTAAGGTAATGATAGAGAGCCAAGAGGTCCTGCCAGAACTGGGGCGCCTAAAAAACCTTTGCCTATTGAGATACCAGCCATACCGTTGGCTGAGCTGAACAAACTTACTGGTAATTTTGGTCAGAAGGCTTTGATAGGAGAAGGCTCTTATGGTCGTGTCGTTCATGCAAAATTGAGTACAGGAGAAGAAGCTGCAATTAAGAAGTTGGATCCACAAGATTCAGACGCCAACTTTGAAACTCAGGTGAAATACTCCAAAGGGCATTTATAAACACTATCAATTTATCTAGTTGCTAAAAAGATGCTACCTGTCAAGTTTTTGAGAGAAAATAGGGTATTAGCCCATATAAAAGTTAACGAGCAGGATACAGAAGCTTACATTGTAATAAAACATGACACCAAGAAGTATTCAAGAACACAGTGTTACATTTTTCCTGTCAAAATGTATGAGATTGAATTATGCATGTTTGGGTAAATTGTAGGTGACTCTATTGGTTGTGTTGATTCTGTTCCTTCTAAATGAACCAAAATAGAGCCATCACTGCACAATCCTACTCTTTTTGTTGGCCATGATTGATGACAGACATCCTCCAATTATTTGAAAAGTCCATAAGTCATGCTAGGCGAAGAGGAGGTTTGAAATCGACTTAAAATTGATCCCCATATTTGTCTATAAAGATTTATTTACCTGTTATGCATAATGATTTTGGGGTATAAACAATATGATTAAAGCTGGAACTCCAGAATAGTCTATTCTCACATTTTGTTCTAAGATTACGGATGGCCCAAATTAACTATTTCAAAACCATTTTCATTTTAATAGATTTTCTCAGACATGGCTTTAACCTAAATTTCTACATTTGTAAATCTCTCTTTTTTTTTTGTAATTCTTGTATTTCAAGTTCTGATTATCTAGAATTTTGACCACACCCAAAAAATACCGAAAAGTTATCAGGACAAATACTGGTACCAGATCCATATATGCTGTTTTATTTGGTAAGGGTTGTTTTGCTTATCAAATGTTAGTTCAAGTTCTGAATGCAAGCAACACCTTTTTCTTTTGGTTTTTTTTTTCTGATGAACTGAATGTAAGCAACTTCAGTTTGTTCTAACTGTTTCTGTGCAGGCTAATTTATTTTTGCTATTTTTCTGATTCAGTTATCAACAGTTTCCAGACTTAAGAATGAGTATTTTGTGGGGTTATTGGGATACTGCATAGATGGAGATAATAGGATACTCATATATCAGTTTGCAACAAAAGGTTCTTTACATTATACTCTGCACGGTAAACTTGTTCTCCTGTGCTTTTGTGTTTTCGAATTATTATTTTAAATGGGTCCACTGGTAATGTGCACTTTCTATAAATTTCTACATGTTCAGAACTAAAGATGCAGTAGTTGATAAAATCTAGCTCATCCAATTAACATGAGAACTTCATTATCTAATCAAAGGCGGAAGAATGTTGACCATTTTTCACATCTCTAATTATCAATTTACCCATGACTATTATTTAAATGAAGTTCTCTTTTTGTTTGTATGAGCTTTATTTTCAGAATACTGAAAAATGAGCTTTATTTTCAGAATACTGAAAATGGCCTCATATTTTGTGGGAGGAAAAAGAAAGAAAGAAAGGAAGTGCTCTCACACTTGGGGAAAATCAGCGGAAATGCCTTTCGTGGCGGAAAAATCAATAGGAATCCTATCAAATTCGAAAATAATACACACTGTTCGCTCCCTTGATAATTTGACTACAGCACTCTCCCGGGTTCAACATGACCGAATACTTGGAAAATTATAGGAAGTTGTTGATTAAGTGGTTAATTGTTTCACCGTGCTTTATGTACCTTTCATCCTTTAGTTAAAAGGTGAATTACTTTCTTTCGACACAGGAAGGAAAGGTGTACGGGTGCTGAACCTGGTCCTAATCTAAGCTGGAATCAAAGATTGAAAATTGCTTATGGTGCAGCAAGAGGCCTTGAGTATCTTCACGAAGAAGTTCAGCCTCCAATTGTACATCGAGATGTGAGATCGAGCAATGTTCTTCTTTTTGACGACTATGAGTCTAAGCTTGCTGATTTCACTTTATCTAAACAGTCTCCTGACTCAGCGGCTCGTCTACATTCCACTCGAGTTTTAGGAACTTTTGGGTATCATGCTCCAGAGTAAGCTTTTATCTACCTAGTTATAAGATAAATTTCTGTAAGAAGCTCTGATGGGCCTTGTTTCCGAAAGAACCTGGCTGCATTTTTGTGAAACGGTTAGTATATAGATGTTATAGAGGAGATGGACCAAGTAGTAATGGACAGATAAAAGGCTAGATGTCCTTCAAAGCTATTTTAGATAACCCCCAAAAACTTGGTTTTATCTGAAAATATACTCAGAAAAATGCAAAAGTTTTTGAGTTTAAGTGATATTTCCAAAAATTGTTTTTGAGTTTTATCTCAAAATGGGTCAAATTTGTTGGGGGTTTTGTGAAATTACCTCATAAAAATGGCCTTACATTGAACCCCCAATTTGGAAATAAAGGCTATATGTTGTTTATTCCTGTTGTTTTTTATAAGGGCTTTTTGTTTTTAGGTCCATTTGTTTACCTAGCTTTATCTTTAAACCCAAGTATTATAAGTTGTATCTTTAAACCCAACTTTTTTTTTGTATTTATCTTTAAACCCAATTTCCTTATATAGAGGGACCCACATATGAGAGTATTATATTTTGGAATTGGGTTTAAAAATAAATACAAAAAGAAAGTAGTGTTTAAAGATACACCTAATAATTCTTGGGTTTAAAGATAAAGCTAGGTAAACAAATGGACCCAAAAACAAAAAGCCCTTTTTATAAACCTCATAATAGTACAGGCAACTCCGAGGTTGAGCGAAGACAAAGTTAAGCAATGTATCGATCCAAAGCTAAACAATGACTATCCACCAAAGGCCGTTGCGAAGGTGTGATTCTCCCTTCTCTTGTAAACTATTTGAATTTATTTGGTATTCCTTAAGACCGTAAATGAGAACATAGGATGTGTTTGCGTGTCAACGCTTTTGGTTCTTTCCGCGTGCTTTCTTTCAAGATCATATAAAGAACAAAAAATCCACAATGTTCTCTGTATACTGGAAGTGCAAATTTGGAATAATTCACAAAATTTGCCTCAGATATTATACTGCACTGGAGTCAATTTACTTATAAACTATTTCACAACAATTTCCATTCCTTATATTTAGATAACACAAGGATTACCTTGTGAACCTTTCATGACGTATTTTTTAGTTTGATTGAGGTCCAAAGCAAAACCTACAAGGTAAAAAGTAAAAAGCATTCTCTTGTTACGTTCGGTATATGTTAGTCTTAATCTGCAACATTTATACATCCTCTTGATGCCTATCTCATGCTCCTTTTCGCATGTGCTAGATTATATATGTTGAAGAGCACAATGCAGATGTAGCCATAGCATTTTTTCTACTCCGACTCAATTAGGGGGAAAAAAAGATTAACCAAGCAAAACACGTTATATTTGTAAATCATTCCTGTGACACTTGACATTTGTTAATATCTGCAATATGTTACCCTTGTTGCCTTTGTGCATGTGCTAGATTTGCTAACGAAGTCAGGTTTCACATGCAAATAAACAATTTCTAAACTTCTGTGTCTTGAAAATTTTCGCTCGTTCTTCTCAAGGATCTGAGATACATCTACTTTCATGTTTTCCCATCCTCAGATGGCAGCAGTTGCAGCGCTCTGTGTTCAGTATGAAGCTGACTTCCGAACTAATATGACAATTGTTGTGTGTTGGGAATTCACGCCGAAACCCCTAAGACAGCAGAAACGCGGTATAGGAAAAAAAAATACACCAAGTTTAACGAGGTTCGGCAACTGCCTACGTCCTCGGGAGCCACACGATAAATTTCTTATTAATCAACAATAAATTACAGCACAAGAGCCGATCTCAAATTGAGATCTCTCAATACAAACATTGTAGCAACAATGTTAAATGACCAAAGAGAATAATCCCTATTTTAATGCTCTTTAAGAAAACCCCCTTTTTAATTCCCCTCTAATCTGAGATCTGGGAATAAAATCACGAAGAAGGGGGAGAGGAAGAAATCGCTGCTGCGATTTTGGTCTGCCGACGCCGCCGGAGAGAACACACGAGAGAGGGGAGAAGAGCGCAGGGGGAGCTTTGGGTTTCCCTTTTATAGGGAAACCCTAGGGGTCTGTCGCCAGCTCACACGCAACCTCGCCTCGTCGAAGTTCGTCTGCGGGCGTCAACCTCGTCCGCTCAAACGTCGACCCTCGTTTGATCCCGACCCTCGTCGGATCTCGACCCTCGAACCTCGTCCGCTCGATTTTCGTTTGCTCGCGGGTGTCAACCTCGTCTGCCAAGCTCCTCAAGCCTCGTCGATTGGAGCTCGCCGTTCTTCGACTTCGTCTGCTGAGGTTTGAATCTCCACACCTTATTCCAACAATCTCTCATTTGGAGACCAAACCGACGGCATCAGGCTATCTCAATAAGCATCATCTCCTGTGTGGTTCCGTCCTCATCATCTATGCATGAAGGCCAACTGAAGTTACGCACAACTCCAGTTTCTGAACGGTCACTGTCTTTGTTAATATATTTGCTGGATTCTTATTTTTTGGAATCTTCTCTAGTTTTAACACGCCATCTTCCAACAGGGATCTGATGAAGTGGTACCGAAGTCCAATATGCTTCGTTCTAGAATGAAATGCAGAATTCTTAGCCAAGTGAATCGCACTCTGACTATCGCTGTGCAGAACATTCTTCTCCTGTTTGAATCCCAGCTCTGTTAACAAACCTTGAAGCCATATCATCTGTTTACTGGCTTCAGTCACTGCAACATACTCAACTTCTGTAGTGGACAGAGTGACAATCTTCTGTATCTGTGACATCCAATTAACAGCTGTAGTTCCGAGAGTTAATATATAGCCGGTGGTGTTTCTTCGGTGATCAACTTCATCGTCGAAGTCTGCATCTACGTACCCTTGCACTTCAACCTCTCCCTTACCAAAGTACAAACACTTCTGTGTGATGCCTCATAGATACCTCATAATCCACTTGATCGCTTTTCAATGAGCTTTTCCTAGATTCGACATAAACCGGCTGACCACTCCCATTGTATGGCCAATGTCTGGTCTCGTACAGACCATTACGTACATCAAACTTCCGATAGCTAAGGCGTAAGGAACCTTAGCCATACTCTCTTTCTCTTCTTATGACTGAGGAGACTGATCATTCGATAGACGAAAATGGCTGGCCAAGGGTGTGCTCACTGGCTTGGCGTCGTTCATGTTGAATCTTTGCAAAACACGGTTGATGTACTCCGTTTGAGATAACTGCAAGAGACCTCTCTTCTTATCTCTCGTGATTTGCATTCCAAGGATCTTCTTCGCTGGACCCAAGTCCTTTATGTCAAACTCCTTTGACAGCTGCTGCTTCAAACTCCTGATATCCTCCACATCTGCACCTGCAACTAACATATCATCAATATACAACAGTAGGATGATATAACTGGACTGATATCTTTTGAAGTAGTAACAGTGGTCGGCGTTGCACTTCTGAAAACCTTCCTTGTGCATGAAGCCGTCAAACTTTCTGTACCATTGCCCTGGGGCTTGTTTCAGGCCATACAAGCTCTTATTGAGTCTGCACACCAGGTTCTTCTTCTTTTCTTCTGAGAAACCTTCTGGCTGGTGCATATATATCTCCTCTTCTAGATCTCCATGAAGAAACGCCGTCTTCACGTCCAATTGCTCGAGATGAAGATATTCAATTGCTACAATACTCATCACTGTCCTGATAGTATTTAGCTTCATCACGGGAGTGAAAATATCGGTGTAGTCAATTCCTTCCTTCTGCTGGAATCCTTTAACTAGTCGGGCTTTATATCTTCTGAAAACATCCTGCTCCTCTTTCACCCGGTACACCCATTTGTTGTGGAGTGCCTTTTTACCCGTGGGCAACTCAGCTAGTTCCCACGTCTGGTTTGAGATGAGAGACTTCATCTCATCTTTCATGGTAAGCTCTCATTTGCTCGCATCTCCACCCTGACAAGCTTCATTATAGCTTTCAAGCTCCCCACCATCTGTCAGCAACAGATAGTTCATGTATCCCCTGTTGGGTACAGGGGGACGAGAAGTTCTTCTCAATATCGGAGCTGGTGCGTCGGACTCCTGCGCACCTTCTTGTCCAACATGCTCTTCTGGCTGAGGACCCTCTGCATTGGGTTCTTTCGAGAGGTTACCTGAGACAACATCTGCATCTATAAATGTTGACTAGCTCACTGAGTCATCAGTCTTGTGCATGTCCTTGTACATCACCTTCTTGTTGAATATCACATCTCTGCTCCTGATCACCTTATTTTCGTTATCCCAAATGCGGTAGCCGAACTCATCTTTACCATAGCCGATGAAAATGTATTTCTTTGACTTGGGATCAAGCTTATTCCTACCTTGATCACTAATATGCACGTAAGCCACACAACCGAAAACTTTCAGATGTGAGAGTTTTACCTCCTTTCCGCACCATACCTCCTCTGGTATTCTGTGCTCCAATAGAACTGATGGACCTCGGTTGATCAAGTAAGCTGCCGTGTTGTTCGTTTCTGCCCAGAACTGCTTCGGTAGGTCTGACTATACCCGAATGCTTCTGGCTCTCTCTGTCAACGTTCGGTTCATCCGCTCAACTACACAATTTTGCTGAGACGTGCCGGACACGGTTTTCTCCATTCTGATCCCGTACTCATAGCAGAACTTCTTGAATCCGGTGTCTTCATAGTCACCGCCATTGTCAGTCCTGAGCTTCTTTATTCTCAGACTGGTCTCATTCTCGACCATGGCTTTCCATATCCTGAAAGCCTCAAATACTTCTGACTTATGCTTCAGAAAGTAGACCCACACTTTCCGAGAGTGATCATAAATGAAAGTCACAAAGTAGTGTTTTCCACCAATGGACGCGGTGGTGGTTGGTCCCCAAACATCTGAGTGAACGGGCTCTAGCTTCTCTTTCCTGGGGGTTCTGCCACTTGTCTGAAAGCTGACTCTCTTTTGCTTTTCAAGTATGCATTCTTCACACATATCCATCTTCACTGACTGCAGTCCTGGGAGTTTTTCCTTCGTGTGCATGATTTTCATCCCCTTCTCACTCATATGAACGAGTCTCTGGTGCCACAGCTTTGAAGTCTCATTGCCTGCTGTAACCGAGATCAAACAACATGCATCTGCTATCATATACAAGGTACCAGTCTTCTTGCCTCGAGCAATCGTCATTGCGTCTTTTGAGATTTTTCAATCATCTCTGTTTGGTGGAAATTTGCAGTAAAAAGACAAGAAAGAAATGTTGACTTGTATTCTCTCAAAATCAATTACAATTTAGATTCCGATTACAAAAGAGGGGAGAATGAACTTGACTCTCCCCTTTGTTTAATTCTGGGTTCTTCACAGTGGCGATGGAGTGCCTCCCTCGATTGATCGCGTCGAGTTTGCTCTCCGTTGACGATCCGAACGTCTTGATTCACTGGAACGTGGTCTTCTCCTCACGATTTGACGCTGTGGAGAACTTGCGTGGCAAGTCTTAAAACTCTAACCGAGTTTAGGAGAACTTGCACATCAAGTATGAAAACTCTGACCGAGTTTAGAAGAACTTGCAAAGCAAGTTTTAAAACTCTGGACGAGTTGATAACTCAGATCGAGTTTGAAACTCTATAAAAGAGTTGATTTAAACCGAAAGTTCGGTTAATAAGCCAAGGCCGAATAATCTCAAAGGCTTCAATAAAAGCCTTCCAAAATGATTCAAGAGCTCCTTCAAGTCGCTGATCTCCAGAGCTCCTTGTTGCTGCAGAAAACGGCAAGATGGCCGATCAAGGATCCTCCAAAAAGTCAGCCAAAAAAGAGGATCTGAACTCAGTTGAGTTTTGAGGTATTTATAGGGGATTAAGGGTATAACCACCCCCTTAAATATCTCCTTAATGAGGGTTTAATGGGGTGTAACTGCCCCTCATAAATCTCTCCATGATAGGTAATGATCCCCTAAAATTTTGGGGAGAAAACGGTTCTGGAACCGTTCAAATCGTGCTTGAACAAGTCAAAATGCTGAAATCAGCGTTCTGGGCTCAAACTGTGCGTTTCTGGACCTGAAAACGCACAGCTGAGGCTGAAAACGCACAGCTGAGGCTGAAAACGCACAGCTGAGGCTGAAAACGCACAGCTGAGGCTGAAAACGCACAGCTGAGGCTGAAAACGCACAGCTG
>BQKN01062803.1:89624-108476 GCA_022839385.1 Asparagus kiusianus | reverse complement strand
CATAATATCTATACGCATCATTGATGATTTCACCCTTGGACGTGGTTCTATGTTTTGTTTGTGGTCCTACGGTTAGAGAGATCTCCTGACCCTTGGATGTGATGCTATGTTTCATTTGTGGTCCTATATGATTAGAGAGATCCTTACCGACAACACTATCACTCCATGCCTTGAGAAGGCCACCAAAGCCTTTAAGGAGGCAGGCCTATCCTTATTGACATTGTTCTCTCTCTCTCTCTCTCTCTCTCTCTCTCTCTCTCTCTCTCTCTCTTTGGGGGGTGTGTTAGGGGGAGGGGGGTCAGTATCCTTAATGACATTTGGTATGGCCGTTGCTTGTAGCAAAATATTAATTTCTTATGTGTTCATGTCTCAAAAGAACTTGGAAAATGATTAAATGCATTCGAATCCATGACTTTAAATGTGCACTAAATGAATATTAGTTATTAGATCTTTGAATTTCAAGATTCATATACAAATTTAACAATTGACATCTATTAGGTGTAAAACTTAATGTCATGGACCATTTCAACTGAATATTTCCTCCATAACAAATTTCTGCTTTCTTACAACTAGTTGACCATATTTGGCCTTTGAACTCGCTATGTTCAAGCTCAATATATATGCTAAACTATATGCCAAAAACTATTCTAATGACGCTCTTTCCTCTCATTCATAAGTAGCTAGATATCAAGTGGCTAATTAAAAATGGATAGTTCTTGCGCAATAATTATACAAAGATTTTGCATTTATTATATTTCAAACTAAATACTAAACTTATTGTGGAACATATACGCTAAATGACTGCATATATATGTGATCACTATATTATTACAGATTAAGAGATAGACACATAGACTATCCAAAGTTCATTTGTGTGGATCCGATCAGTATCAAATAGTTTTTTAGTAGGGTTTTGTTTGCGTCGGAAATCTTTTTCATTGTGAAATCCATTACAACTCGTTTATCGAATTACAAATTCAAAGGAGTTAGTCATTTTATAAAGACTTCTCACTACAACGAAAACAAAAAGAGATCTCCTAGAAACACACACAGAGATCGTTTATCGATCGCTGCTTGCATGAGATCTTTGTATGTGCCGTGGACGCTTTGATCTGTGGATCGTCGAATAACAGATTTGGGTTAATCTGAAAGAAGGCTCGGTGTTCTTTGTTTCAGTCGAGGAAACTTAGAACAGAAGTGAAAACCTCAACAAAGTTAGATTACCACTCTTCTCAATATCAAAATAAGGTCTGATCTCAAGGAAATGGGTGGAAGACTATAGATCTCTCGAAATTCTCCATTTATGTTCAGAAAATCGCCAAGACCTCGCCTCACTCTCTCTGTAAATCATGGCTCTGCTCTGGAAAACGTTGGTTCTCTCGCACGTTCGTCAGTCAACCGTCAGTACCCTTCACAATTGCACGAAGGAGGCTATTTATAGGGTTTGAACGCCGTGTTTGTAGATAGGAATCCGCGATTTGAACCTATCTTCAGTTAGAAATGACTCTCCCATGTTTAAGGATAACCCCAAGGTAGTTAGGAAGCCAATGGATAGCACGAAACCCGAAGAAAATATCAAAAATCACATCATTGGCTTCTCGACGTGTGAGACACCCTGAGGTGTCTCATGCGAGACACCCTAAGGTGTCTTGCACACGTGCGAGACTCCCTAAGGTGTCTCGGAACCCGAGACGCTCTGAGGTATCTTGGAATCTAAGACACATTGAGCTCGTCGTTTTGTCATTTTGTCGTCATGTCGCTTCTTCATTCCGTCGTTTTGCGCATTCCTTTGCTTCTTTTGGCATCAGATAATCTTCTTTGACTCGGATGACGAAGTTCATCGCCTTCTCTTTGTCTCGAGCTGTGTTCCACGAACCTATAGGTTTGGTCTAATAGTTCAAGCGATGTTCGATCAGTTCAGACGAACTTCAGAACATGCTGCGAAGAACGGGTCATAACTTTCAAACCGTAAGTCGGAATTGGACGAATTATATATAAAAATCACCTATCTCGATGAGATGGTGCTAACCAAACCGACTGAAATTTGGTTTGCCACCATCCATTTTACCAAATTCCCTTCGATTTGAGAGATATCAGTATTTTTGTCAGTTTTGAGCTTCTTTGTAATCTATAGATAATTTTTTATGCCTACAGATGCCCCCTCTAAAGTATTTTAACCTCATTCTTTTATAGAGGAGTCTAAAACACTTTGAATAAGATAGACCCAACCTTAAATTCTTTGACTTCTTCAGCTTTTATCCTATTCAGTATTTTTGTCGAATAGTCTAAAATTCTTCCGGTACTGTATTTATCGTCTGACCGATGTCAAAATCTTGAACTGAAAACTAGTGTGTCGTTGATTGCTGAATTAGCTCACGTTGTTGAATCGACATTGAACTGACTATCTTTGTCAGGAGTTTGTATCTGAATTACGATTGAACTCCCATGGGGTAATTTGGAACTAAGAATTATCCTGAGCCTTATTTCGGCAAAATTGTTAATGCGTTGACCGACATTGACCTCTGTTGCGGCGTGAACATAGCTTATACTCATACGTTAACCAGAGTCTACATAGTTTAAGCTCTTAAGGAGTTGGAGCGTAGAGAATTGGTTTATACTTGTATACTCATCAGAGTTTTGGGAATCAGTTTAACCTCATATACCCATTGGAGGTTCAAGGAGATGCGGTTTATACTCATATACTCATCAGAGTATGGGAAGAGCAAGTTGAGAATACATCTGAGGCTCACCAGGTTGAGCTCTTTGTGCAAGATTTGATTATAGGACCAGCTGTAGATGCTGATACAGCTACTACCTTTGAAGCTACCCCAGGCACTCGAGTCACAAGACCAACTAATGAAGCTGATGTGTCAATGACTATTAAAGCTGATTGAAGATGAAGCTTGTACAAGCTTTATGAAGAGAAGCTCTCCGAGTTAGAAGAGAGAATCTGTCATCGCAAGCTGTTCATTACAGGATTTTTGGCAAACCCTCAGTCATCAACGAATTTGATGAGCCTTTACCGACTATCGTTTAAGTCGAGCTAGCATTTAGATTGTCTAAGTGCGTTCTACATGTAACGTTGTGCTAAAAGAATGATCTCTTTTAGACTTAGTGTTATGATATCGAATACATAGACTTTTATCATTTTCACGGGAATACACCACCCGACAACACGTGTTAGGCGTAGGCTTATCTCTAATTCGAGATAATGTCCACCATGCGTACAAGACATGGATTTTGGTGTTATTAATAAAAACCTATCATGATGTCGAATACGTGGGCTTTCGTACTTATCGCGGTAACCGATAACCCATGTTAGGTGTAGACTTATCTCTAATTAGGGATCGATAAAATATCTCCAAGGTATGGATTATAGTATCTTTTTCGTGACAAAAGACTAACCGTCAATGCGTGTTAGGCGTAGACTTATCTCTAATTATGGATCGAGATAAAGTCCCTCATACATAAAAGAAATGGATTTTTGTCGCTACGATGTTGAATACGTAGACTTGGTTATTTTCGTTAGAATAGACCACCCGACAATATGTGTTAGATGCAGACTTATCTCTAATTAGGGATTGAGATAAAGTGCCTCATGCGTGTAAAGCATGGATTTTGGTGTTGAAAGATTGTATCTTCTCTTGGGGCGAAGACGAACCCGGTGTCGAAGAGGAAGAATTTTATATTCTATCTCCTACATCAGAAGAAACTCAAAGTGGGATTGTAGGCTGTCTAAAAATCACAACAGATAGCTTATCCCCATCAAACACCAATGACGGAAGTTACAATTTGACGACTTCCAGGAGGCTATAATTTGAAGACTTTCACGTAGAAGGTTACAATCTGACGACCTTCACAACAACTAATGAAAGCTCTAATTCAACAGCCTTCGTAATCAACATCGGGAGTTACAATCTGATGACTCTCATATTTTTAAGGAGCCAAGACGAAGGTTACAAGGTGACGATCTTTACAACGCTCTAGCAAAAGAGACTACAAATTGACGGTCTTTTCATATTAAAACGCATATATCTCTCAAACCATAAGGAATTTGGCAAAACTGACGGAGCAAACTGAACCCTATGGGGTAGGTTTGGTTGTCTCCGTCTCGTCGACATGGCTGATTTTCATATATAATTCGTCCAATTCCGACTTACGGTTTGAAAGTTATGACCTGTTCTTCGCAGGAAGTTATGTTCTGAAGTCCGTCTGCAAGACTGGACTTCGTCTGAACATTGGACTTAAGCTGAAGTTCACCGAGCCCGCCAGAGGCTCAGCTCTGCATCCAAGATTCAAAACGCAAAGGTCATGCCTGCGTTCCAAATTCAAAACGCAGAGGTCATGCCCGCGTTCCAAACTCAAAACGCAGAGGTCGTGACCACATTTGAGATTCAAAACGCAGAGGTCGTGGTTGCGTTCCAAACTCGAAATGCGGATTTTGTGGACTTGAAACGTAGAGTTCAACTCTGCGTCTAATGACAAAAACGCACAGTTCATGCGGAGCCCAACTCTACGTCCTAGGTCCAAGACGCACAGTTCATGCAGAGCCCAACTCTGCGTCCCAGGTCCAAAACGCACAGTTCATGCAGAACCCAACTCTGCGTCCCAGGTCCAAAACGCAGAGTTCATCTCTGCGCAATTCGACCTGTACGTTTTCAGCCTAAAACAGGCCCAACTCTGTGTTTCAGGTCTAAAACGCAGAGTTCGGGCCCAGAACGCTGTTTTCAGCGTTTGACTCGTTCAAGCACGATTTGAACGGTTCCAGAACCGTTTTCTCCCCACGATTTGAGGGGATCACTACCCTATCATGGAGATATTTATGGGGGGCAGTTACACCCTATTAAACCCTCATTAATGAGAGATTTAAGGGGCGGTTACACTCTTAAATCCCCTATAAATAATGGGAAACTCAACTGAGTTCGGATCCTCTTTTTGGCTGACTTTTTGGGGATCCTTGATCGGGCATCTTGGAGCTTTCTGCAGCAACAGAGTCCTTGGAGCATTCCCTTAGCTTATTAACCGAACTTTCGGTTCAAATCAACTCTTTTTTAAGAGTTCAAACTCGTTCAGAGTTAAACTCGATCTGAGTTATCAACTCGTCCAGAGTTTCCAACTTGCTCTATAAGTTCTTCTAAGCTCGATCAGAGTTTCAAACTTACCACGCAAGTTCTCCACAACGTCAAATCATGAGGAGAAGACCACGTTCTAGTGAATCAAGGCGTTCGGATCGTCAACGGAGAGCAAACTCGACGCGAACATTCGAGGGAGGCACTCCATCGCCACCGTGAAGAACCCAGAATTAAACAAAGGGGAGAATCCAGATCATTCTCCTCTCTTTTGTAATCAGGAAATCCAATTGTAACTGAGATTAAAGGAATACAGATCAATTTTCCTTCATTTCTTTTTACTGCAAATTTTCCACAAACAGGGATCTCCACTCCAAGAATCTAACAAGCGAAACTAAGAGTTGGATATTCACTCCGATAATCTAAAAGATTTAGATAACCCTAACTATCAGAAGGTTTGATTATCCAATCTGAAGGTGGATTTCTCATTTATCGAGATGAAATTCCAACTTCGGCCCTAACTGTTTGAAGGTTTGATCAAGCGAGAATTTTGAAATGATCCTAACTATAGGAAGGTTTGATCGTCTGATGTGGATGGAAGACTCTCGTTTATCAAAAGAAAATTTTGGTTTTTGGTTCTAACTGTTTAAAGGTTTGACCAAATGGGAGTTAAGATGACCCTAACTGTTTAAAGTTTTGACCGTTCAATTTGAAAGAGGACCTCTCATTCATAGAACGAATCAAGAGGAGATTTTGGCTTTGGCCATAACTGTTTAAAGGTTTAACCAAATAGGAATTTGAGATGATCCTAACTGTTTAAAGGTTTGATCATTCAATTTGAGTGGACATCTCGTTCATGGAAGGAATCAAAAATGGATTTTGGTTTTGGCCCTAACTGTTTAAAGGTTTGACCGAATAAAAATTTGAGACGATTCTAACTGTTTAAAGGTTTGATCGTTTAGTTTGAGTAGACCTCTCGTTCATGGAAGGAATCGAGATGAGATTTTGGCTTTAGCCCTAACTATTTAAAAATTTGACCAAATAGGGGTTTGAGATGATCCTAACTGTTTAAAGGTTTGATCGTTCAATTTAAGTGGATCTCTCATTCATGGAAGGAATTGAGAGGGGAGTTTGGCTTTGGCCCTAACTATTTAAAGGTTTGACCAAATGAGAGTTTAAGACACAAACAACAGCGGGAGTGTTGACTTGTAAAAATTATTCAGTGGGGATTTTTTGGTATCAAGTGGCTAGGCCTTAACACGAAGGGGTTTGATAATCTCCATGTATCAGCTGATTGAAATTTTGGATGTCGTGTCATAACTTCAACAATGAGAGTGTTAAAGGCTTAGACACAGTGGGATTTGAATAGATTTAACCGTGAAGAATTTTGATGGACTCACTGTCAATTAATTTGATCAGTATGGGATTTTATGGTGGAGGACCGTGAATCATTAATCACTCCACTATTACACCCTGAAAATTTTGTGAGGAAAGATTGACCATATGCAGTCGTTGAATCTCATCTCAATGAAAGAGTGCTTCGAAAGTCACAGTGGGGGGTTTTAATCATCTTGGAAATAATTAAATAGCCACAGTGGGAGGTTCTTAATCATTTTTATCATGATTAAGAATGAGCTATTTTGATGATTAGTTTTCACCTTGAATAATCAACTGGTTTTGGGTTATCCTTAATAATACAATGTGTAGTATTCTCCAGGAACTTCCCATTAAAATGCATTGTGGTATTCTACACCTAGCTCTTTGGCGAATCTGAATCCAATTGTATTCGGTCATATTGTTAGGTTATCCTTAAGAATATTAAGAGTAATATTCTCTAGGAACTTCCCATTGTTAGAAATAATAGAAGTAGTTTAACCTCGTATACCCGTCGGAGGAAAGGGAACATCAGTTTATACTCTTATACTTATCGGAGTCTTCGTTGTTCTCTCATCTTCTTGTCCTCGCCCGCATCTCTTTTCGAGCGATGTTGAGGAGAAGCAATTGTGTCACCCCCAGTTTTATTGAGGGGTACAATTGAACTACCCCCAGTGTTATCGAGGGGTGCATCAGTCTTAATAACTTCATCCACTTCTAGATCACTATCGTCTGCGCCGTTTTGAATGGGCGTGACAGGTGTAGTGCGATGACTAGACTCAGCCCGCTGACTGGACTCTGGTGGTCGAAGTCTTTGAGCCTGCAACTCTCTCATTTACTGCATGCCAACTCCATCTCTGCTTTCATTTCAGCTCTAAGATCTTCTCGTTGTTTGGCTAGAGCTTCTTGAAGGGTCTGAGCTATGAGATCAGGAGTGATCATTAATGCCTCTCTAGTTTCCCCTATGCTAGACATGGTATCGTCGGAGGCGATTGCAGAGTAAGTATCTAAAAGTTCGTCATCCAAAGACAGTCCTTCGTGAATTCTGGTGACTCCTAATTGAAGCCGAAACATTCGTTGGGCTATTATTGGATCGACTTTTCTTCCTGAAGAAAAGTCGGGATTAGAGTCATTCGAAGCAATCGCAAACTTTCCTTTGTCAGCCATGTTGATGGTGACTTCAGGGAATTTATCATTCTAGACGGCTGATTTTCTCTCGTGGAAGCGTTTTGATCTGAGCTTTGATGCTTCAGTTATAATTTTCTTGAATACCGAGACCCTTTGTGAAATAGTCCTGGGGCAGCTACATTTTAATAATACTGTCTTGATAAGTCTCTCGCATGGATTATGAGAACTCGTTTTTTGAACAATACTATTCTGAGATTTGTTCGCATCCCTAGCCTGATGGCGCAACTCATCGGCATGAGGATCGGAGCATCCTATCGTTCGTTGGTGGAACATTACGTTAGGAGTCACACGTTTAGAACCATTAGGAGTCACACGCTTAGAACCATCCCTTCCGAGTGTGGAATCTTAATGGGCTCCTGGGCTTCAACACGAATCCCCAGGCGATAGGTGACAAGTTCTCTTATGCACAGCACACGAACATGTACAATGAGGTGTCCCGGTTTGTTTGGAGGCGGTAAGATACCTTTGAGTAGCAGATGGCTTGACGGGAGGACGTGTATGACCCTCGGTCTGTGGAACTACTTGGGCTCTGTTTATCGGAGCTTTGCCTCGATCTTCGTGTGAAGGACCAAGGGGATCCACCATCATAATCTTGAATTTTGACAGGTCAACGCTGTCGTGAGGCTTTACTGGAGGTACGGAAGAGACCAGAGTAGGAACGGAGGCTGACAGAAGTAGAGAAATGACTGTGGGAGAGTTTATTTGGGTTAGACACTTCATCGTGTCTCGACCATGGCCGAGACACTCTGATGTGTCTCGGCCATCAGGCAATGGTTCAGCCGTCTTCCGAGTTAATTTTCGGGTGAGTTCAGATTTTAGAATCCAGACTCGGTGGAACTTTGGCGGTTCTTCGGTCACCTCTTTCTTCTTTAATTCTTATACTTTTCGCACAAGGGCATGCGTGCATACGGTACGTGCGCGGCGCTTTTGGATGCGATCCTTGAGAGTTGAGCGGGCTCTTTTGATGAGAACACATTCTTCCGTCGATGGTTTGGAGGAAGTGACCGCAAATTGCCGTTGAGGCGGCTGGATTATTTGACGCTTCCTGGATTCTAAGTCCGCATAGTAACGAACCCCATTGACTTGTTCCAAGGCATTAGCGATTGATGAGCTTGGCATTAGCGTCGCCTCTGACAAGCCCTCTTCGTCAGAGTTTGCGTACTTTGGTTGAACAACTACTTGAATGGAGAGGAGTTGTAGTGAGCGGAGTCACTTGTAGCCTTCATCGGTGAATACGCCTCCTTCAAAGACGAGATCTTTTTGCACTTACAGGGAGAGGAGGATTTTGATGAAGACGAGGAGAAATATTTCTCGAACTTGACTTCATCGAACTCATACTCGACCACCGAATCAACCAGGATCTTGATATTCGGTTGCGACACGATAGTCTCGGCAACGAGACTATTGACTCCCACTGTGGTCATCAGCGTGTTTGCGTCAGAAATCTTTTTAATTGTGTAATCTATTACAACTCGTTTATCGAATTACAGATTCAAAGGAGTTAGTCTTTTTATAAGACTTCTCACTACAACGAAAATAAAAAGAGATCTCCTAGAAACACACGCAGAGATCGTTTACCGGTCGCTGCTTGCATGAGATCTTTTCATGTGTCGGGGACAATTTGATCTGTGGGCTTTTTATAAGACTTTTTCACTACAATGAAAATAAAAAGAGATCTCCTAGAAACACACGCAAAGATCGTTTATCGATCACTGTTTGCGTGGATCTTTGCCTGTGCCGGGGACGCTTTGATCCGTGGACCACCGAATAACAGATCCGAGTTGATCTAAAAGAAGGCTCGGTATTCTTTATTTCAATCGAGGAAACTTAGAACAAAAGTGAATAACCTCAACCAAGTGAGATTATCACTCTTCTAAATATCAAAACAATGTCTGATCTTAAGGTAACGGGTGGAAGACTATGGATCTCTCGAAATTCTCCCTTTATGTTCAAAAAATCGCCAAGACCTCGTCTCTCTCTCTCTCTTTGTAAATTGCGGCTCTGCTCTAGAAAATGTGGGTTCTCTCGCACGTTCGTCGGTCAACCATCAGTACCCTTTACAATTGCACGAAGGGGGCTATTTATAGGGCTTGAACGCTGTGTTTGCGGATAGGAATCCGCGATTTGAACCTATCTTCAGTTAGAAACGTCTCTCCCATGTTTAAGGATAACATGTAGGCTGTCTAAAAATCACAATAGATAGCTTATCCCCCATCAAACACCGATGATGGAAGTTACAATCTGACGACTTCCAGAAGGTTACAATTTGAAGACTTTCACGTAGATCGCTGAAGGTTATAATCTGACGACCTTCACGATAACCGATGAGAGCTCTAGTTCAACAGCATTCACAATCAACATCGGGAGTTACAATCTGACGACTCTCATATTCTCAAGGAACCAAGACGAAGATTACAAGACAATGATCTTTGCAACGCTATGACAAAAGAGATTACTTGTTGATAATCTCTCCAAAGAAAGACGCGGAACTCATCACCATGCTCTAAGACCAAAACGCGAAGGTCCTCTCCGTGTATCAACACCAAAACGCGGAGGTCCTCCCCGTGTGTCAACAGTAAAACACGATGGTCGAACCCACGCTACAACATCAAAACGCTGGAGTCGGACCCACGTTACAACATCAAAACGCGAGGGTCGAACCTACATTACAACATCAAAACGCTGGAGTCGGACCCGCGTTACAACATCAAAACGCTGGAGTCGGACCCGCGTTACAACATTAAAATGCTGGGGTCGGACCCACATTTTTCAATGCCCAGCGGGTACCTAACTCCGCGTCTCCAGTCTAAAATGCGGAGTTAGGGTCCTGAACGCCAATGTGGGCGTTTGACTCGTTCAAACACGAGCTGAACGGTTGCAGGAACCGTTTTCCCTTCATGATCTGAGGGATTTCTGCCCCACTTGGGAGCGGATTAAGGGGGGGTTACACCCCTCTCAACCCCATTATGGAGAGAATTAAGGGGGCGGTTACACCCCTTAATTCCCTATAAATATGGGTAAACTCAATAGAGTTCAGGCTGGCTTTTTGGATCTGGGACTTGGCAACAAGATTGGAAGTTCTTGGCAGCAAAGGGGGAGATCTGGGAGCATCATAGATTGAGGAGATCGGCATCATCCTCCAAGGAAGATCATCTTCAACGTTCGGCAACGAGGAGCTGCTTCATCCTTGGCTTATAACCGACATTCGGTTAAATCAACTCTTTTTCAAGAGTTCAAACTCGTTCAGAGTTATCAACTCGTCCAGAGTTCTAAAACTTACCACGCAAGTTCTCCACAACGTTAAATCGTGAGGAGGTGATATCGTTCCAGTGAATCAAGACGTGCGGATCGTCAACGGAGAGCAAATTCGACGCAAGCAATCGAAGGAGGCACTCCATCGCTACCGAGAAGAACCCAGTTTTTTTTAAACAAAGGGAGAACCAAATTCGTTCTCCTCTCTTTTGTAATCGGAATCCAAATTGTAATCGATTTTGAGAGAATACAAATCAATTTTTCTTTCATTTCTTTTACTTCGAATTTTCCCACATACATAACCCCAAGACAGTTAGGAAGCCAATGGATAGCACGAAACACGAAGAAAACATCGAAAACCGCGTCATCGGCTTCTCGGCGTGCGAGACACCCTGAGGTGTCTCGGAGCCTGAGACACTCAGCTCGTCGTTTTGTCGTTTTGTCGTTTTGTCGTCACATCGCTTCTTCATTCCGTCGTTTAGCGTGTTCCTTTGCTTCCTTTTGGCATCGGATAATCTTCTTTGAGTTGGATGATGACGTTCATCACCTTCTCTTCGTCTTGAGCAGTGTTCCGAGAACCTATGGGCTTGGTTCAATAGTTCAAACGAGGTTCGACCAGTTCAGGCGGACTTCAGAACATGCTGCGAAGAACGGGTTATAACTTTCAAACCGTAAGTCGGAATCGAACGGATTATATATGAAAATCGCCTATCTCGACGAGACGGTGCCAACCAAACTGACTAAAGATATTAGCGTTTTCGTCGGTTTGTCGCTGTCCGTTTTGCCAAATTCCCTCCGGTTTGAGAGATATCAGCATTTTCGTCGGTTTTGAGCTTTTTTGCAATCTATAGACAATTCTTTATGCCTACAGGTTTAGAGAAAAAAAAATTAAACTAAGCATATGCCCCAAACAAAACTTACCAAAAATTTGTAAAATTATGCAAATCTCAACTATAAGAAAGGTCACAGTTTACTACTCGAACCACGTGTCCGAATCTAGAGGAACGACGTGGCCAGGGCTGAGCCAGCTAGTACTACAGTGTGGGGGGGGTGGGGGGGGCTGGGGAAAACACTGAGCCCAAGGTACGGGATAGCGAGCTCCGGGTGGTCCCCATCCTTGCGCCTCAACTTGAGCTAGCTATAAGTGTCAACAGAGGTGAAGAGGGTACTTGCTTGAATGATGGACTGAAGAGCGAAGACGCTTCAGTGTCTGTAAAGAGTTTTAGCCCTGATGTGGGGACATCTCCACGGGTAAAGGGATGAGTCCAAAATGAGAAGCCCAAGGTAAATATTAACTGCCGCACAAAGCAATAAGCAATTAAACATACAACTGAGCGGGTTATTATGAATCATACAACTATATGTTCTTAATTATAGATTTAGTTAATGAAAACCCTCGAGTTGTATATATTTGTATGGTTAAGGACCCCCTAATTAATGCTGTTAAATTTGACTATTCCCATGAAATTAATTTTGAAAAGAGACACTTTTGTCTTTTGCCCATTTCATCAGACACTGCTGGGCTTATTTGAAAATTTTGGAAAGTTTTGGGTGAAATTTTCCCATTTAAGGGGAGACTGGGTGATATTTTTAAAATTTAAGGAGGCTAAATCAAAATCAACCAAATTTAAATGGGGTTTTGTGAAATTTACCTTTTCCCTCAATTTAATAAATATGTAATTCAGTAGGGACCACCTAATACTTCTCCAAGGAGAGTAGAGAATAGAGAGGACAACAGCTAGTCTTGAAAGGAGGGATGTGTACAGTTATGAGGAGAATAATTGCTAAACAGAGCAGACATGCACCAGCAAAGCGTGCATCCCTTTCAGAGAAAGTATGCAGATATATCTGCAGTTATATTTTTTGGCTATAAGAATTGCTCGGGAATAAAAATAAAAGGGTGTTGATACAGCAACTCAAATAGGGAACCTAAGGCATGAGACAGCTGAGATATCACCATCCGGTTGCATGATGCACTGTTCATAAACAGTACATCATGCAACCGGATGGTGACATCTCAACTGTCCCGTGCCTTGGGTCCTCTATTTATGTCCCTGAGGCATTAATGAAAATAAAAATAAAAACCGAATGTAAGAATTTCTCTGCAACATTAATTAGTAATTCTGCAGTTGTAACCGTGGGATTGCTTGAAAAATGTGGATTCAAGTGTATCAGTCAAGATGATTCAAAGTACATGATCTGAGAGCTGGCTGGCTAATTTGTTAATATTCAGCGGCTCTAATGGAAATTTCATGGATTTAGATTTTTTTTTTTTGAAGTTTTCTTTTCTCAATTTATTCGTAGGAACCTGATGGTCCAGGGTAACTAAGCCCTACGTGAATGTTTGCTATGATGAAGTTAGAAATGCGTACAGAGTCGAGTAACAATCCACTTTGAGTGCATAAGAGTTGGTGTACACCTAAATTTTTATATATTAATTTTGCTTTCGGCTTTTGATTTTTTTTTTCCTTCAAAACTAACTCCTAAAAGCTGCAAAATTTGCGACTAAGAGAGTGAATTTCCAATACTTCACTCATGAGTACTTGATGAGGAATTTAGAAATATAGTACACTAACTTAAAATAGAAATTTCATTTCATTTTTTTTTCTCTATTGAAGTTCTCCAAATGCAGCCCCGTGTCACTGTCAAAACAGCTAGGTTTTTCTCATAGAAAACCTTTAAAATAGATCATTCTAAGCAAATCACTTTTTATTTTTAATTTATACGTAAACCATCTTTAAAGAGGGGTTTTTTTAATCCAATCGACCGCTTGAGCCTATTTTTTTTTTCTTAGGTAATTGGTATCTAACAACTAATTATTACATCAAGACCGATAAATCTCATCTTAAAACAGAGTCCAAGTTGTTTATTGCAACCAAAAAAGTGACCGTTAAAAAATAATATTTTGCATGCATACATTATCAATCAAAGATGATTTCTTTAAAATTACTACATTTAGAAAATAATTTCTATGGGGGGGAAAAAAATCCTAAAAGCTACTACATGTGCCTTATTCCCTTGCATAGTCCTCAGGCTCAGGTACCTAAATCTTCCGAGACCGTAGAAAAATATTTAAAAAATGCCGTAAAAAGGGAGGGATACACATAAAACCCAAAAAAAAAACTCAACTCCCGCTCTCACTCATAACAACCTCCCGCTGCCCCAAAAAAATAGGAAAAAAGAACATTTAACCTCCTTTTTTCCCCCCCCAGCAGCAGTAAAAAGGCCAGGTCCTGAGGGGGGAGCAGAGAAGGGGAAAGGACAGGACAGTTGTTGACGCAGGACCGGCCCTCGTCTTTTATAGAAAATAACCCACAGCGTCCTTTTCCAGTAGTTACACAAGCAACTACTTAATTACACTCGCTGCTGTCGTTGATCCCTCGGTCATGCGGGATTCGGATCCTCTCCACTATAAAAAAAACAGTGGAGCGATCACTACATAATCACGGTCATTGATTATCTAGTTAATGGTTATGATTTTTTTCTTTTAGTGCAAATTAGGAATGAGTGCAATACACGGGGTATGGTAAGTGTTAGATTTATATTGTATCATAACCGCCTACTAAATAATCAACGATTGAGATTAAAAACAGTGGTCTCTCCACTACTTTTTTGTAGTGGAGAGGATCCAAATCCGTTATTTGCGGCCGTGATAAGCGGATACGGGTAACAAAAAACACAAGGACGAGCCGAATCAATCAACGCCCGTCAATTTCCATCCCGATCGATCGAGGATCCTCTCGCGCGATTCATGAAAATCTTGGGGCCGTGTTGTGGGTCAGATCGAGGTTTTAGATCGCGATTGATGTTCGGGGGCTCAGTTTGGGCATTGGATGCCTTTTGATCAGTTGGGGGCAGGAAGCTTCTACCTTAGCTTAAAGAATCTTAATTTTTTCCCTATTGGATGCTCAACATAGCCAGTGATTTTTATTTTATTTTTGTTCATCTTTCTCAACCACAATCTCACAAGATCCAAATAGCAAAACTTGGAGGAGTTAAGACAGCTCATATCGCAGGTGCACGAGATGCTTTATTGAATAGGTCTTGGTTTCAACACGAGACATATTTCAAGGCTCAAATAAGTGCGCTCGATATAAAAATCTCGAGTGAAGACTTAGATTTAGACGTAGGAGAATGAATGAATGTAAAATCCCAGAGCATATGCGAGATGTTTTGCAGAGGTCCCAGCATTCAGATTCTGACTGATTGAGTCGGTTACCCTCCACACCGTTGGCAGGGCAGTAGGTCATGCATGGTGATGATCATGCTGTAATGCTCTAATTAGTCACATATAAGGGTATATATCTACATAGGCTCTAGTTGGAGAGAGAATGAGCATTTGGCACCATGTGTTAACCTTTTTTTTTTTTTTTAGCATATCAATGTTTGAAAAAAGGTTTTTTGAAACTCGCTTCGTAACTTTTTAAAGGTTAAACGCTTTGAAACTCCAAAGTGAAGCTATGTATCCCTTGAAGCTTACGCCTAATTAGCCCTCTCAAGTGTGTGCTTCGCGCTTCATAAAGCTCTTTTCTTTAATTTGAAGCGCATCCTTTAGACAAGATTAAAAGATATAAAAGAATTTTTGACTAACATTAAATTACCACTATGTATTTCTAGTATGACCATGTGACCGTATGTAAAATATACATGTTATGCATGTAGCATAGTTTATTATGATTCGTTTCTATATTTTACATATTTAATTCTTATTTACTAATCAGGACATGTATGTAATTATTATACCACTATATATTATATGCTCATAACTTTTACAAGTTTAAATTAAAATACCTAAAGTCATGAAGCTTATGCCTCACTCTTTGAAGCTTACGCCTCACTTCATCAAAGGGTCTAACAAATCGCCTTGTGCTTCCGTTTTTTTAAACATTGTAGCATATCAGGCACTATATAATCATCGACCCTTATCATAATTTTCGGAGTTTCGATGTAACGGCTAGAGGGGTTAACTTTAAGATGGTATCAAAGCAACCCAGATTCAAACCCCACCGGCCACGAATTTTACACCGATGCGCGAGTGCAGGTTTCAACACATAATTAAAGAACGGCGATTCTCGACCCTCACCATAAATTCAGAGTTTTGATGTAGCTGAGGGTTACGTGGCACATTAGATTGGCCCTTCTTGTACCATGTCCTCAATTACCTGTCAAGGTCTTGTTCCAGGGTAGAAGACAGGGAAATAACAGTAGCTAGGTACACATGAGTTACATGTTAGTTAGCATCACGAACTATTATGCATCAAACATAACAAGTTGTACATACATAACATACAAACGTACGCTGCGTAGTATCTATATATCTACACGAATATCATCATGCTCGATCTTATGTTATCTGTAAACAGGACCACAAATTAAGACATGACAAATCCCTGCGCCTCCAGATATAAAGAAGCGCAGTGGCAACAGCCGCAGCTGCTGCTTCCTCAGCTTTTAAAAGAACCCCACCGCCCACATCCCATCCCTACTCCAAACACACACGCACCCACGCACGCACACACACAAGCTTGCTTTATTATCACACATAATCGAAGTGTGAGATGCGCATTTATACAAATACAATGCAAGGGGTGATCAGATGAGGGTGAGTATTGATCAGCTGTAGTAGTAGTAGTAGAGTACTAGTTTTGTTACCTTCGCTTGGTCCCCCACACTCTTCATCGACTCACACAAGTTGTGGAAACCCTAGATGTAACCAAGCACCAAACCGAGCCTCCTTTTATTCCTCATATCCATCTCCTCAGCAACGCGAGCGCAGGTACCGGGCGCATCTCCGGCAGGCAGGCGATCGGTGAGCGATGAGCGAGCGCGGCGAGGCACGCGACTTCATGACGGTGGACTCCTTCTCTCAGCTCCCCTTCACCCGTCCCTCTCAGAAACCCTCAACCTCTCCGACGACCTCCGTCCGCCTCTTCGGGTTCGAATTCCCGCCAGAATCGGATTCGAATCCGAAGGAGCCCGCGTCCTCCTCCGCCGGGGAGACCAACACGGCGAACAGCGCGACCACGGCCAACCCCACCGCTGCAGCCGGGCCCGCCGAGGCCGGCAGGAAGTTCGAGTGCCACTACTGCTGCCGCAACTTCCCCACCTCGCAGGCGCTCGGCGGCCACCAGAACGCGCACAAGCGCGAGCGGCAGCACGCCAAGCGGGCCTACCTACAGTCCGCCATGGCCGCGGCCCAAGCTCATCATCACGTGCCCGTAGCTGAGGGTCACGTGTACGGGATCCTCAACTACCACCGCCTGGGCTCCGGCGCAAACGGCGGCCCGCCTCCCCATTATCCTTCTTGGGGAGGTGGGCCCCGGTTCTACGGCGGCCTGGGCTCGGTGTCCCAGCCCATTAACGGAAGCCCGCTTCCGGGGTTTTGGAAAGTGTGTAACGGAACGGCAACGGGAATGATAGTGCATCAGGACAGGAACAGATCGAGGATGTCTCCTCTTATTGGATCGGGCATCGAAGCTAGGCCCGTCATCGGCGTGGCTGGATCCGCGTCGTCTTCATCGTCGTCGTCTTCGTCATCTTCGGCCAAAGATCACGGTGTGAGTTTGGATCTAAGTTTGTAGCTTATAATGATGTGTAGTCGATCGCAATTAAGTTGAGAAGAGTTTGTTTACATTGTTAATTTCTTCCTTAATTTCTTTGATATTCTGATAATTGAGGAGTATTATTGCGGTTTTTATTGCATTAATGGATAATGTGGAGTTGGCCCATTAGCCTGAATTGATGTTTGGAGATTGGAGAATTGTGAACACGGACATTATACCTTCGATTATTAGAAAAATGTGCTTTCACTGTAGAATCGGTGGAATGTTTCCTATCTAAAATATTATAAATAATGTGGATTTTTTTTATTACTTGTTATTTTATTTATAGTTTTCACCATAAAAGCGTGTCTTTTGCTTGAATTATCATTCACTGATTAAATTCTCATTCTGATTTCTCTTTTATGTTATGAATTTGATCGCGCGCAATTCTTAAAAAAAAAAATTGCATTGTGCATATATAGTTATTTGCATTCATGGTTCAGATTCATAATTTTTATTGCATGCGCATTTTCTTTGAACAATTAAGATTCAAAGACTCGGAAATTAAAAAAGTAATTTGGGCAGAAATAGTGATCTTGAGACTACATCTAGTTATGTTTTTAGGCAAGGAAGCAGGCAAAATTTAACATATCAACTTGCATAATGGGCATCATTAATAGACACACTAAAGTTGTGGATATATAAGAGAATTTGGTGAGAAAATAGTTTATAGAACAACTAAAGAAGATTGAGGATTCTTCCTGCGGTTTTCTTGTGCTGATTAAGTGGCCATGACGTGAAATCAAGAATAACCAATGTCTTAAGTTTGAAACAAAAATTTTGTTTTTTATTTTGCTCAGGCATGCTTTTAGCTTTCTTCTGATGTTTCGTTAAATTCTTATTAATGAAACAGCGAGGGTTTGTCAAAAATCACTAGCGATACGTGCTTCTTCACAAGTACACATATGACCAATAAATTAAATCTAATTCAGATAGATGTTGATCTTGCAATCATATCTCACTGTATCAGGGCCGCAAAGGAGTCTGAAAGGATTATAATTCATCAGAAGCTGATCATGTGATCCTTTTTGTCATAAATATCCGAAGTGGATAAATAATAATTTGTTCAAATGAAAAGTGCATATCAATGATTCATCAATTAATATCTCTTTTTTTTTAATGTAGGATTGCAAGGCTATAGCTCAATTATTTCTTTGCTAGCTTCATGTCCTTTACAAAATTAATGTTTAGCAAAATGTGTTTGCTTGAAGTCTTCACATCACAATAGCTAATATATCTACATTCTAATCAAGGTTAAATAAGTGGTTAGTACTGACCACATCTTGCTAGCATCCTTTGAATTATAGCGCATGTGGTCTACGTATCTTTGAATTGCATGTTGATGTATGAGACGGTTCATATTCAGT
>BQKN01062803.1:78220-89524 GCA_022839385.1 Asparagus kiusianus | reverse complement strand
CCTCTATTCTTCTTTTCTTTTTTTTCCGTTCATTTGTTTTATTTAGATGGGTACAAATGAAACAAGCTGAATTTCTCAGTTTGTCCTCATTTGTGTTTGATTCCCCTAAATGGACTATTTTATCTGTGAATCTCAACTTAAATAATATTTTTTGCAATCAGATAGCTACTTTACAGCCTAGGTAATCTTCACCAACAAAGTAAATAGGCAGTTAATTACAATGGTGCATTAGAAAATGTCCAAATCTTACTTACTAGATTGATTATCAAAGGGACTACCGAACTCAGGTGGGTTATTTAAGCATAAAATTCAAGCTCTAATTTTACATATTTAGTTATCATTTCCTTATGATCATAATTCACGCATATCTAAAGCAAATTTCCCATTGACGCAGCGCGGAAGTTGTAGCATCGGAATCCACCAAGGACAATCTTCGAATCCACGAAGTAAATATTGAAGAAAAACGAAATTTTATTAATCTAAAGTTAGGCCTCTATGGCTTACAAGACCCTACTTAAAGAGAAAAGAAACAACACTTTTACAAGGACTCAAACTCCTACAAGTACTCTAACTTATCAAAAATAGTAAAAGAATTCCTAAACATTAAAACTCCTAAAAAGACTCCTTACGACTAGGAAAGTCCACCGATCAAATCTGAGATCAAATCGGCTTTGTTTCCTAATCAAAACAGACTACTAAAGAATTACTAAAAATAGTAAAAAACAGACAAAAATGTATATATCTCTCAAACCGTAAGGAATTCGACGTACGGTTTAAAAGTTACGATCGTTTTTTCGAAATAAGTTATTTTCTTCGACCGTGCCCGCATTTGGGCTTGCGGCTGTCCCACTTTGATATAAACGTGTCAGCCGTATGTTCTACATCACCCATGCATGCAAACTTGTGAAAAAATAATTAGTTGAGATGTGAACCTTAATTTGGCTCGATTGTTAAACATATAACTCAAGGTGTTGCTAAATTTAGTACTTACCACATTAATTGAATGAGTTCAAGATTAGAGCACTAGCTAGATCAGCACATGTTTCCTATTAATAAGAAAATTAAGTAATTAATATATACACACATATACAGTATTATCAAATTTTGAAAGCTTTAAGCTTTGGAGTTATTGTTTTACAAGTGGGGTTGGTACTTTAAAGAATCCAACGAAAACCAAGCTGCAAGGTTCTGGTGGCGTCAGTGAACCTAATTATGCCCACAGAGAGGGGCGGGGGGGGCTCCATAGTGAGATAGATAGAGCAACACATCAACACATCATTGAATTGAATGGTTCATAAGACAACCTCCAATTACGGCAATGCCATTTAAATCCCCATGTGTTTATTATTGTTTTAACTGTCCTTTTCAAACTCTTCAACTTTATTTCCTATTTGGGGTTTTGTGATATTAGTCCCTTACATTTCATATTTTGATTACTCCCTCAAATCATGGAAGCCGTTATTAGGTCTCTCAAATCTTAAGTTATATTGAAGTTAGTCCCTCAAATCTTCAAAATTATTATTAGGCTTCCCAAATCTTAAAGTTGTTCTGAAACTAGTCCCTCCAATCAAGTGTTGATGCAGGATTCAGTGGGATTAATTTGAAACAACTTTTAAAAATTTGGGAATCTAATAGCAATTTTAATTATTTTAAGTGACTACTTTGTTTCTATTTGCTATTTTCACTCTTGATTTGAGGGAGTAATTTCAAGATAATTTAAAATCTGGGGGACCTTAAAACTATTTCAATGAATTGAGGGACTAATTTCAAGAAACCTTAATGAGGGATGTGGTAGCAATTTCCATGCTTCGAAGGCTAAATTAAAAATGTGAAAGCTCCAAGGACTAATATCGAAAAAACCCTTCTTATTCCTCCCGAAGCCCAGCCCAATACTGTCATTAAAGCCCATCCATGGTAGATTTTCCATCATATTGCACCATCACGATACTAAACGCACCCCACTTTCTTTTAGCCGCTAGAGACCACCCAAGGCCACTTAACACTATAGCCCACCACAGTCGTCATTTCGCCAATTTATTTGAAATTTCTGTCTTTTTTTTTTATTTCCTTTCCACTTCCGCGAACCAGTTAATTCAGAAAATGCCATTATTAATGCACGTAATGAATCTATAAAGTTTCTCTCAAATCAAAGAATGCATAAGATCTCTATTTTAACCTGATGGGTGTGGGACTAAGGTCTCGTTTGGTTCCGGTTTTTGGATGGGTAAAAGGGGGAAAGCTGCAAAAAATGTCAACTTATTGGCAGTTTTCCCCCAAAATCACCTCTATAAGAGGCGATTTTGGGGGAAAGCTGCCAAAAAGCTGACATTTTTTGTAGCTTTCCCCCCTTTTACCCATCCAAAAAACCGATCCAAACAGCCCCTAAAAGATTTTTATCGGGTTGGGCATCCGTGACTTAGAGATTCGAAAATCTTAGGCCGTGTTTAACAAAACTCAAAACATGCCGTTTGCACTATTAAGAAAAAACTTATTAGCTCTCTCATTTAGATTTTTTTTAACTTTTTTTATTTCTTAATAAGGAGGCATATGTGGATAATGGTACAGTTTAGAAATTAAAAACTGGGAAAGATTTGAATCTCCGAGATGGGCCCGTTGTGGAATTTAGTAGCCAAAATCCCGTATCTGTTGAAGGCCTGTTTAAGGCCATATAGGTAATGCTCCAAATATATTTTTCTTTTCCTAGTACAAAATTTGTTGGAAATTTTCAAAACAATAAAGATTATAGCATGAATTTAAACCCGGAAATTAAATAAATAATACATCAAAGATAAATAATATAAATTAGAGAAACAGGCCTGACGAGAGCAGTCGTGTAAACACTACCCTAGAAGATTGAGGACCCGCCTATCGCCCTGGCGCAGATGATCCCTTCTCCCCTAGCGGTAAAAACCCCCGGAAACGGCCCGGCCTCTGCACTCGGGCGAGAGTGCAGAGCTTCAGCTCAGATGAAGAAGTTGCCTATAAAGTAAAACTAAAGTATAGATGAAAATGATATGTAGAGGAGAAAAGAAAACAAGATAAGTTTTCCACATTTTTCTTCATATTTCTTGAGCTCAACATATGTTGTTTATATAGGGGTTGAAAAGAGCCGTTACAAAATCCCTCAATAAATTTCGTAACGTTCGTCATAATGTATAGTCATTATGCCCATTTTAATTGCAAATTAAAACACATTAAAACATATTTTAATTGCATATTTTAATTACAAAAATTTATTAGAATTCATTAAGGCAAAATTGCCTTTTCTTTAAAAATATCCAACAGTCCCCCCCCAAAAGGCAATATTGATTGAAGATTCAGAAATCAAGAAATCATAAAACAAATATAGGTTGGGCAACCTTTCGTATCGTGAATTCGGGAGAGGTAGCTTTCGGCTTTGAACCTTTCCTTAGTGAGTTCATCGTCACCTGAGGGACATAATGGACTAGGCCTTGAATTAGGCCCCTTTAATCAGGTATTGATGAAAACACACACAATACGCTTTATCTATTGAGCAAAGCGGGTTGAGCGTTAAAGGCCATGCTCACAATAAACCGACTCATGAGAGTTTCTAGGGGTTAGCCCAGCCCCCCCTAACCGCGGCCATCACGGTTCCTCTCACGTAGGTAAGTCCTCAAAGGGTACTACAGCTGTTTATTTAATACCCCCCACAATACACGCGTTGGACTTATTAAGAGTAAAACTCAGCCTAGCCAGCTGTATCATAAGAGCATTGTCATCATAGAGAAGGGGTAGTAGCAAATGCTACATAATGATATATAAATATATCTAGGTCGATGCTCCACACGAGAGTCACTTGTCCAGCTTGTTTCTATCACATTGAACCGACATTGGGACTACGTCGCCAAATAAGGGTTGGGTTGCCGCTGTCAGTGACCTCATCTATGGGCTTAACCCCATCTCCCTCGATGAATTCAGAACCACACTCCTGGATAATCCCTTAGTCAAAGGATCAACAAGATTCTTTTCACAGACTTTACAAAGTCTAGAATCACAACTTTGCCTAGCAGGCGTTGTATTTATTTATCAAGTTCTTATTTTGTAATTAGTCCATCATATTGTTTGAAATTGACATTAGGTCATGATCTATGATCATAAAAGATCATAGTCTATGTCTGAAGATGTAAACACATAGTGTTTGTGCAAATTATGATTTGACCTTAATATCTGAACATTTCAAACTAATGTGGAACTAAAAAAATCTGCAGTTATGCATATGCACATACATGAATGATATTAATAATAGATACATGCAGAGCATTCAAGAGAACAATATATTTCATACTTCATAATTCATATGCATAAAAATTTTTAAAAATTCTCCTATTATAAGAGGTTATAAATTGGTTGCCCACAAATGAGACCTTTCAAATTTAAATTGGTTGCCTACAAATGAGACCTTTCAAATTTAAATTGGTTGCCTACAAATGAGACCTTCCAAATTTAAATTGGTTGTCTACAAAAGAGACCTTCCAAATTTATGTTGCCATTTTCTAGTACCACCTCTTATACAAATAATAATAATAATATTAATATTTGTACATACGTGCTTTAAAATTTTCAAGTGCATTCTTGCATAAAAACTTGTAATTAATTATGTAACAAATGCAAGTTATTTAAAAAGACATATGAACATTTATTGCAATATCCATTATGATGCAATAAAGGAGATGAACTTTACATTTGAAGATTTGAAACATAATCCACCATATAAAATAGAATTTTAAAAGATGCACCTCTTTGATTTGGTTCGCTCATATATTGATCATTTATCATTAGGCAATATATGATGCAAGAAGCGTAATTAAATAAATGCATATGAATTATTCTCATAATTCTGGTCCTCTTATTCCAAACCAAAACTCCTAAAGTGAAAAGATTAAAGTTTTACCCGGGTAGTTAGCCAGGTAAGGATAGTAATAGAGGTTGATCAAAGATCAATTAAGTACCTCGTTCCTTGCAGAGCGCGTTACGCAACTCCTAAACCTTGCCTTAGACACCAACTAATCCAAGAAAACTTAAACCGGTTCACTCAATGAGTTTTTGTTCCTTAACAGTATATAGAAACTTTAAAATATTTTCTGCAAGCATTTGATTTGCCTAAGCAATTATACTGCAAACATATGTTGGATAAGGCCGAGGAGGGGTTTACCTATTGATGTTCGAACCTCATGATTTTCATGTATTGAGAGTAAAAACTCATCTGCTGCAGACAACTGTCACTTAAGTTGCTGAACAAATCTGCATTCACTTTTACCACCTTCTGTACTAAGCTTATCAAATGCATAAACACTCCAAAGTATGGAATTGTAAGTAATAGAAGGCACCATATTGATAGCTTAAAGAAATGAAGGCATTAAACCATGAACAAGTTTAAATATTTCAAAGCATGTATGCATAAAGAGTTAGTTCTCTTTATTCTTGTCAAAACCATGCATATGAAATATCTTCAATCAATTTTGAAAATCTTAATAGTAATCTATCTCTCTGATTACATTTTCAAATATTTAAGTTTGCTGCCATGGTTGATGGAAGAAGCTCAAGTTTTATTCATACACTTATGTTTTCCTTCATTGTAAAACCATGAAACCTTGTCCTATATGTACAAAATCATTTGATAGAAAAGGAGTAATAATTGCAAAAGTATTTATTTTAATAATGAACAGTAACCGTTTTTAATGAACAGTAACGTTCGAAAATTTTAAAAATGAACAGTAATGTTTTTTTAAAAAACATTAAAAACTGTTTTAAATGAACAGTAATGTTTTTAAATAAAATTAAAAACTCTTTTTTTTTTAATGAACAGTAATGTTTTTTAAATAAAATTAAAAACTATTTTTAAATGAACAGTAACATTTTTTAAATAAAATGAACAGTAGCATTTTTAATAAATGAACATTAAAGATTTTATTTTTGGAATGAACAGTAACAGTTACATTTTTTGTGAACAGTAACAGAAACTACTTTTTTTATTTTAACAAAAGGTTAATTAATAGATAAGCAATTCAGTAGCAATTTTTTTTTCATTTTTTATTTAATTCGGATGAACAATAACTATCTTGAATGAACAGTAACTTTAAAATAACTTTTTAGGATTTAAATCAAAGGTATAAACTTCTCAATCTTCTAAATTGTTGGAAATTTTCAAATAAATAAAGATTATAGCATGAATTTAAACCCGGAAATTAAATAAATAATACATCAAAGATAAATAATATAAATTAGAGAAACAGGCCTGACGGGAGCAGTCGTGTAAACACTGCCCTAGAAGATTGAGGACTCGCCTATCGCCCTGGCGCAGATGATCCCTTCTCCCCTAGCGGTAAAAACCCCCGGAAACGGCCCGGCCTCTGCACTCGGGCGAGAGTGCAGAGCTTCAGCTCAGATGAAGAAGTTGCCTATAAAGTAAAACTAAAGTATAGATGAAAATGATATGTAGAGAAGAAAAGAAAACAAGATAAGTTTTTCACATTTTTCTTCATTTTTCTTGAGCTCAACATATGTTGTTTATATAGGGGTTGAAAAGAGCCGTTACAAAATCCCTCAATAAATTTCGTAACGTTCGTCATAATGTATAGTCATTATGCCCATTTTAATTGCAAATTAAAACACATTAAAACATATTTTAATTGTATATTTTAATTACAAAAATTTATTAGAATTCATTAAGGCAAAATTGCCTTTTCTTTAAAAATATCCAACAAAATTTGACTCCTTTATTAAAAAGTAAATTAACATACGTAACTATTAATACGTGAGAAATACCATGAATCTTTTTTGGGTTAATTTCACAGAATCACCCTTTGTGATGTTTAGTGCGATTTTGAAACCTAGACACAATTATTATTATTTTTTTAAAAGTGTAGTCAATAACACTCTAAATGTTTTCGGAATGGAATCAAAATTTAAATAAGACAAATATCCAGCCAACTGTTTACCCCCACCTTCATCAGGAGGGCCCAAGACCTAACTCATACTCCAAAAGTATCCTTTTCTCTAAAATATACCAACAGGCAACAACTACGCTGTACACAAATATTATAAACTCAATGATTGTTCATCTCCGTACTAATAACAAAATAATGCAAGCTATATAACTTCGTTCTGGTAAAAATTTCCAAAAATCTATCCCAAAGATCGTGCTTACATGAGTAGCAACAAAAGAAAGAAACCTAACGTTAGGTGAGCTCTCAACGCCATAGATTATGTCCAAACTACTTAAAAATGAGTGCGATCGATCAAGTTGAATACGTTCATGACCGCCACCACCATTCGAAAGAGAAACCTTGACTATCTTCAGAATCTTTCTATTTTCATGAACCTGAGGATAATTTGATTTTATTATTTATTGCCAAATGAACGTAATCCTCTAAATATTTTTATACAGAGAAATAGGGTACGTACATATCGTGCAAAAGGAGACAAAAAGGTCCATTTTGGCGTTTGTCTATAGTCCACCCCCCCCCCCCCCCCTACTTTTTTGTGGTGGGCACTTGGATCCCACTGGAAGGAAGGGACAGAAGATAATAAGCAGTTGGTAGGAGAGCTCTCAAAGCATGGACAAATTTTCAAAACCGTCCGTTTTCACGTTTTAATTGTAAAAAGCGATCTGTCTTCAATTTATTTAGAAAAACCGACCCAGTTGGATGAAACTGGGTCGGTTTTTTTAAAAAAAAATCTCAAACTTCACGGGAGTTGAACTCCCGTGAAGTTTTTTCTCATAACAAAACTTCACGGGAGTTCAACTCCCGTGAAGTTTGAGAAATTTTTTTTTAAAAACCGACCCAGTTTCAACCAACTGGGTCGGTTTTTGTAATTAAAGTTGAAATAGGTCGTTTTTTAAAAATAAATTTCTAAAACGGACGGTTTTGAAAATTTGTCCCTCAAAGCATATATTCCTTGGATAATTAGCACTTATATACCCTATTGTTTGACCTACTTTTCATTTATATACCCCTGCTTATATTAATTCGGTGGTGAGATAATACTCTATAAAGTTTTTTTTTAACTTGCATTTATATACGCTCACTTGTTTCTGCTAGAACTTATACACCCTAAAGTTTTTATAACTAGCGCTAAATACCTTAAAGTTTTAAAAACTTGTATTTAGATACCCTCAAGGTTGAAAAACTGAGGTATTTATGTGCAAGTTATAAAATTTTGAGGTATTTAAGTGCCACAGAAAAAAAGGAGAGTATATAAGTATAAGTTTGAAAAACAATGAGGTATTTTTTTTTGCTACCAAATACAAGTTAGGATATATGCACACACATATAAACAATGAGGTGCTTCTTTTTGTTACCAATTACAAGTTAGTAGATTATATATATACTAGTGTAAACGCCGTGCAAAGCTCGACATATTTTTTTCCCGCTAAAGAAATCCCGGTTTTAACTGCTACAGTATTTTTTTGGATTTTTTGAATAGCTACAGCATCCCGCATCTGTTGCAGTATTCCCTTGTGCTACAGTAATTTTTTTTAAAAATATCAAGTTCGCGTTTGGTATAGCAAATGTAACTGTAGTATTTACTGTAGCATGAATAGTATATCTTGGGTTTTTCCATTTGTATAGAGGAGTAGATATATATATGTGTGTGTAACTGAAAATTGATGAAACAATAGGGTGTATAAGTGCTATTTAGCAATGAGTGGTCCACATGGTATAATATGTCATCCATAGAGGCCAAAATCTTAAACAACTAGCCTACTATTCTTTTGTTAAGGCCAAATTTAAAAAAACCCTCTTAAACTTGGAAGATTATTCAGTAACCCCAAATAACTTTTAAAATAGAACGCCCCAGTTTAGGGGTTACAAAAAACTACTTTACTTTAAGATTTTTTTTTCATAAAACCCCAAAAAAAAACCGTTAAGTGTGGTTTTCACATGCGTGGTAAAATGACACATGGGAAATATTTTTTCCAGTGAAAATAGTAGCTCGCAATTTCAAGGGTTTTTCTTTTTCTTTTCTTTCTTTTGTGTGTGTGTGTGTGTGTGTGTGTGTGGGGGGGGGGGGGGGGGATGGGGAAAGTGTAATGGGGGCTTTATGATAACCCCTAAATGTGTACTGTAGCTCACCTTTGTACTTTCCAGGTAGACCTCGGATGCTAAGAAAACAGTTGGGGGAAAACTGCATGCAACAAAAGAGCCACAGGGCACCATCCAAAAAACAGCGAAGGGTAGCAGAAAAAAAGAGAGAAAAGAATAAAGTAATTACTATACTTTTAGGTGAACCTTTTTAAGATTCTCAATCTAATCTGACATGTTAAGTTTAATATGCTTCTAAGCTTTGTGGCTATACGGTAATCACAATAAGTTCAAGGGCAAATTTCACAAAAAAAAACCCGGAGAGGTTTGGAAATGTTAATTTCAGGATACCTTTTTTAAATAATTTATAAAAAGGCGGATTATCTAAAAATAGACAAAAGTGTAAACGTTAAATGACATTTCTATTGATTATTAAAAAATTGACGATTCCGTGAAATTTACTATAAATTCAATCGCCAGCTCCACCCCCCACCCCCGCCGCCATGTCACCACAAAAAAAAGAGAGAGAAAAAGGAGGAGTTTGCAAATGTTAGCTCTCGATACTATTTTCAAATAATTTTTAAAAAGTTTAATTATTTGAAAATAAATACCAAAAAAAGAAAAAAAATTAAAGACGAAATGATATGTCAGGCGGTTTTTAACCTAAATTCAATATCTACACATGGACAAAAGTTATATTTGTTGGAATTTGTCTACCCAGCAATATTAATAACACCATAAGCTTATGATTGTTAAAAATGTTGTAAGAAGACGTCTCGAGTAGGAAAAGCTATCCAAAAGGAAAAAGGAGTCGATGATATTGCGAAATGCAAACTCAAAATTTATCCTATTAGAAAGCATGATGAACTTCAAAGTCTTAAGAAAATACCTGAGAAAATAATGTAAAACATATATAAACTGCCAAAATTAAGTAAAATATTAAGTTCCTAATATTTGAGAAAAATCTCCAAAAGTAGACAAAATGAAAGTAAAAAAAATTCAAGTGATTTCTAGTGGGGATTAAGAAGAGCAACATTTTAGACCTTCACTAAGTGTTATGGTGTTTCAGTCGCCAAATTGTGACCATTTGTCAGCAACGGACATGTGTCCCCCGACATGCATCGTTCAAATCAAATTAACGATCAGGATTGCTAGGATCCCGACTTAGCCGAGTCGTCGAGTCGCCGTCTCCTTAAGTTGACTCAAAGAGCGGTACTTGTCGGTCCTCTTATCGAAGATGACTCACTGCGAATCCACTCGACCAATTATTCGACACCTCGCGGGGTCGACTCGAAAGACGTCACTTCTCGACATCATTCGTTACAAGCTAAAAGACGACTTCAACCTCGAACCCCCTGCTGGCAGCGCGTCAACATCACATTAAATGCTTGACATACGCCATCGTTTCTCCATCACCGATACTATTTATGACACATCGGACCATCACGACAAGCTAAAAAGGCCTAGGTGTCCTCATTAAGACCTAGGCACCCAACCTTCGGGTTGTTATTTTGCCGAAAAAATTTAGACGTCCTTATTAAGACCTAAGCATTCCAACCTGTCGGTCGTTCTCGACAAAAAGACCAAGACATATCGCCGACAAGAGACGTAAAAGGAGCCGATCACCTCGACCCCTCGACACTCGGGTCGCTCCAGTACGACCAACTCACGACAATCAACACTCGTTCTCCACTAGAGTAGAATTGCGAACAACCAAAGAAAAAACAAGAAATAATATTTGAAGGCAAATTCGAGAATGAGAGCAAAGTCCAAATCTTTATTTTAAACTTTGAACAAATTTTATTATAAACTTTATTACATTATCCATGTCAAAATTTACAAAAAATAGAAAAAGAAAAGATACAAGCACTCAGGCCTGTCGACTAGGTCCGGGAGTAGGGCTTGGGGGATGTAAAACCCTAAAAATTTGAGAAATAATTTTAAATAATAATAAATAAGTTTTATTATGATTGATGATCATTCGGGTTAAATTGATCAGTTTAAGAATCGATTTGAGATCGACTCGCAATTTCAGCTTCGGTATCGCGAGTCTACTGAAAATTGTTATTATTTTATTTTTAGTAATTTTTTGTTGATTATATGAGCACGATATTTGCGTCATTGATCTTAGAATGTCGAGAATGTGTTGTGGGTAAAGTTTTATTGCGTTCTGACGACGGAGACTAAAACCTAATTTTTTAATAATAAAATACTATTCATATTATATATATATATATATATATATATATATATATAT
>BQKN01062803.1:48558-59825 GCA_022839385.1 Asparagus kiusianus | reverse complement strand
TATGAGAGAGTGAGTGTAACATGTTAATAAGAATTTATTTGAAAAACTGTTATGAGCGAGTGAAGTGGAACAAATTAATGAGAATTTATTTGAAAAATTCAATGTTATGAAAGACTGAGTATATGCATGTGTCATCATGTATGTATAAATGGATGGATGGATGTGAAGTCAATGGTGATGTAATTAAAAATTGGGTATTTGAGGGTTTCATGTATGTATGGATGTATATGTTGGAGGGCATTTTGGGTAGAAATGTTTTAACATGGCAATCCACTTTTATAATAGTACTAGTATAGTGCACGTGCATTGCACGTTGTTGGGTTGATTTTATGTTTATATTTTTTTATAATAAGTTTGATGTTAGATGTAATTTGAGGATTTTTGCTATCTTTTTATCATTGAAATCCTAGAGTAAATATAATCTTTTATGAGGTTTATTTGTGACATTTCAAGGTATTTTCTGCAAATTTTATAGCATATCTATAAAATTATAAAGTTTCAGAGTTGTTTTGCAAATTTAAAGGTTTACTCTATAATTTTTCTAAAATTTTAGTTTTATGAAACCAGTGCTTTCCAATAAAACTTATGGAATACCTGAAAGACATTATTCAATTTGTGAACCTAAAAAGCATAATTCTATTTGTTTTATAATTTAACATGATGTCTGATGTTTATAATTTAGCACATGTTGGGGTTTTTTATTCACAAATTTGTAATATAGTTATACCATTAGGAAGGATAAATAACATGCTGACTATAAAATAATAATTTAAATATTTTGTATTAATATGAAAATTTTTATGTTCTATGACAACTAAGAAAATACTCTATCAGAGCTAAAAAATTAACCAAAATCTATATAGTCCTCTGAAAAGACTTAATCAGAGCTTCTTCAATTGTTAATAACAAACATTAACTAAAAAAAAGTTAGGTGGTCTTACAGTAATGTGCGTCATTATTTTGCTCTAACAATATTTTTAAGTTGAACCTACAAATTTCAATCAGACAAAACTTTTTGTGAAGGATGGATTTTGCAACTCAGTACATGATTTTTTAAGGAACCATCATGATGGGTATGACCAAAGTATATCATCAGTTTAAAGTTAATTTCCACAATAGCAGACTGAATATTATTTGATGTTAAATTTTTTTAATCTTTTTTCTTCGTTACGTTGGAAAATATGGACTGCTATGTGCATATTATGCTAGTGCTAAAGATCTTTGCATATACATAGTAAGAGCAGAACCTAAAAATCTCAAACTCATTTATATAAATACGGGAAACTACTCTTTGTTTCTTCTTTAATTATTCATCTTACTTGATCAGTTGGAAGTAAAGTAACTTGATGTGTCATTTCCAGAATTTAGTCTTAAGACATTGAGCTCTAAATAATACACACATGTCACGAAGCATCACTCTATATTTAGCTTATTTCGAAATCTTACTTTATTAGTATTAATAATGAAGTAGGAAATTATACTTAAAAGAGAATTCATAGAAAATTTTAAACAAATTAGTTGTGATTTATAGTGGCTAGTATAAAGATAAACAGTTGAAACATTCTCTATGATTATGGTAGTGATCATTAGTGAAAATTAAGAAAGAGAGAGTATGAGATTAATTTGTTATTGGGAGGTTATAAAAATTAAGTATATTTAGTTTCTACTGAAATTAAAGGATGGTGTTTGTTGGGGGTGGGGGTGGGGGTGGGGTTTTATTATTGTTAGTGATGGAGATTAATGGATGAAATTAAAGATTAGGAGAGGTTATGAGTGAGAGATTAAATAAAAAAATTTATGGGTAATTAATGGAGAAGTTATGAATATGAAGAGGTTATAAGTGAGACATTATTATTATTATTATTATGTCCAACTCTCTTTACCCTTTTGCATCATCTTATGTTTTGATAGCACATTACAACTATAACTTTATAAAAATTATGTATTTTATTACTTTAAATAAAATATTTTAAGTAAAACATATTTTGTTAAATCATGAATTTCATACTTGTTTGGGTTTTATGTTTCTCAAAACAAAAATTAAATACAAACTTCAAAATTCTTGATTGACCAATGAAGACATAAATTATAATAAGCCAAATCAAGCAAAGAGAAATTCTAATGGTAAAAAACCAGTTGAAACATTCTCTATAAAAGATAGAGAAAGAATCTTTCACTATAAATCATGCTAATCTCATCATGTTATAATAAGATATAGTAAGTAGTGGTTGGTTGTGCAGAGAATGAAATCCAAATAAGCAAAATCGGGACAAAGAGACGTTCAAGGATTTGAGGAGTTGCAATGGAGATGATGAGGGTTGCACATGATGTATTCATTTTTGTAAGAGATTTGTTATGATTTATAGCGGTTTAGTAAGAAGCTGAATGGTTGTAACATTTTTTTAATTATGATAGTGATAATTAGTGAGAATTATAAGAGACTAATATGTTAAATGGGAGGTTATAAAAATATAAACAACTTAGTCATGGTGAAATTATTTTAGGGGTTATGAATAATAATGCATTTAATTAGGGGTTATGTATGTATGAGGCATGATTTATGTATGGATGCATGTGTTTTATGTATGCATGTAGGTGTTTTAAAGGGCATTTTCGGAAGAAATGTTTTAACATACCAACACACTTTTATAATAGTATTAGATTAGATAATTAATTAATTAATGAGCACGTTTAATATATTAGTGAAGCGGATCCTCAGCGCCTAAGTTAATGAACTAATGTAGATATAAGATATTTTATTGCAGTTCTCTACAGGTCAATGCTATTCTTAAATATTCTTGAATTTGAGATGGAGATGCAAAATCTGAAATCTTTGGAGAACCAATAATTTATACTTACTAGAACTCAGATCCATGCATAAAAAGACAAGGGGCGAAGAATGATTCGACATCACCTATATTTAACAACTAATAAACTTAGATTATGAATATGTGATGTAATTAAAAATAGGACACAAACATACATTAATCATAGAGTCAAAAGCAATATATGTTTAAAGACTACAAATAAAAAAAATAAAAATAAAACTACATTCCATACATATATGTACATACAAATCCGTTACAAATCCATATATTCATATAATAATAAAAAATTACACGACACTATCGATTATATTTTCTAGTGCTGAAAAGTAAACAACATAAAAATAACGTGCATGACAATGTGTCAGCTTTCTAATTGTACAGTTTTATTTGTCATCCTTAGCACACGAATTACAAAGTATCAATAATAATAACAGGAATCCTACCAGAACATCTTACGTGCAAGATATCAGATATGACTTACTTTTCAGTTTTTATTTGCTCTCATATATGACTAAAAGATCTTGCTTCCTGCAGAGTTCCAATAGCAATCCCACTCTGTTTGTACATATAGTATAACTTACTTTTTGTTCGAAACTTTTAACCATCACATGCTCATTGCTAAAGTACAATTTGACCAACTTCGTTCCAAAAACTTGTTAATTACTAGAAAATAGACGGTCACTTAGGGGGTGTTTGTTTCACCATTTTTTGAAATAGGAATAGGAATTGAATCTGACAGGGGCAAAATCGTAAATAAAGGGTTCTTTATGAATCCTATTACTGAGTTTGTTTCACGACAAATTTATAGATTTCGAAATTTATAAAATTGAAAAAGTATGATGATTTTATAGAAACCCAAATCCTAATGATTTAGGAAAATTTTGGGCAAAAAACGGATACACCCGTACTATTCTCCCTCATTTTTTTTGGATTCCGTTTCTTCACAAATCCTATATTATTATGAGACTGAATCATATTCTCATTCTAAACCAAACTAAAAAATAGGAATTGGAGGGTTTCTATAAAGTTGGATTGCATTTTTTCATGTTATAAAACAAACATAGAAAGGATAAAAAGGATTCCATGAATCCATAAACTTATCTTAAATTTTTTTCTGAATTTAATATGAATCCATAAAAAAATCAGATTCCTAATCCTATTCTTATCCACTATTGAACCAATCACCCCCTTATCTTTTATTTTGAAACAAGAAAATGATGAAAGGAAAGAATAATACATCACAAACTCACAGCTTTTATAACACTGAGATAGCTAAAAACAAATAAATGAAGCCCATATGGGGTGTTGGGGGGGGGGACACGTAGCAATTTATCTGGGTCCCACCGGATTCGGTCCCGCACAATTGCACAGGGTAATTAATTGGGTTGATGAAGACTTTGGTGCATTACACCAATAACATCAAAAACTCCTGAGTCCTGAGTTCTCTCTCTCTTCCCCTCGACCACCCTCTTTCTCTAATGTCAGAGGAAAAACGCAGAGAATAAAAAAAGGAGAGAGAGAGAGAGAGAGAGAGAGAGAGAGAGGAGAGAGAGGGAGAGAAAAGGGAGCTTTCTGCAATCGCCCGAAATCTTCGCTTCAAAGCCAAGGAAAAAGGAAAAAAAAAAAAAATCATCAAAAAGCCCCAAAAAGAAACCCTAGAAATCCACTCAATCCTCACCCAAATCACCCGTACATTTTAACGGAAACATCATTCTAATGTCGCTCTGATCCGCTCCCTTTTCAATCAAATCCATGGCGTCGAGATCAACGCCTAGGCCGAAGAAATCCTCGCCGTTGATCTCCTCCAGATCTCTCAACTCGCCGTCCTCGTCGACGACTTCGTCGTCTCGCCTCATTCCCGAAGCTTCCATGGACGGCCAGAGCTCCCCGGCGTCGTCGTCGGCACGAAGCAAGCCGCAGTTCTTCGACGAGAGTGCGAATTTTGATGCGGAGGGATCGAAGGAGAACGTGACGGTTACCGTCAGATTCCGGCCGCTGAGGTATTTGATTCGATGTTTTTTTGGATAATTTTGAAATGCGCGTTGTTTTGTTGATTTGTTTAGTTTTTCGATTAAATAGTCAGCGAGAGATTCGTCAAGGGGAGGAGATTGCTTGGTATGCAGATGGGGATACGCTCGTGAGGAGCGAGCATAATCCATTGGTGGCGTATGCATACGGTGAGTGTCAATGTGTTTCACTGAGATTATTTTTGATGAATTTTACACTACTTTTGTTGTAGCTAATGGTGCATGAAGCGCAGCATTCTTTGAGGACTTGAGAATTACTAGAATTTGCATAACGTTTAATTTAGCTTCGGAAGATTTAAGTCATATTCATTGGCAATACAAAAAATTCAGACATAATTTCAGCTAAATAAGCGTGATTCTATCAGGAGTATCTATGGTTGCATGTTAGAATATGCATGTATCTTATGAATAGGTAATTTGAAGCTTTGGCAAAGTTGTTGATGGGATGCTTGTTTATACTTCGGTTCTTGTATAGTTGTATCAATGTTTCTGCATTTTGGACACTCTTTTCTCTGGACATCTTTCTTCCTTGGGCACTTGGAAAAGTGCGGAAGATTTATTGAATAGACATTAAGGACGCTTTGGGTTGGATGCACTTTGAGTTAACATTTTCTCGTAGCAGTATCATGATATCACTTTGTCCGTGCTGATTCTGACATTACCAGTGCTCTGCTTATCACAGCTAGGCACATTGCAAAGAATTTCGCTCTTTTAAAATGTTACAGGTTCATCAACTAAAGTTTTAATGCAGGTCCTTTGGATTTTCTAGAACTCTAAAAATTAACTATCTACATGGTCACTGCATTGTTGTCATGCACCTTTCTTAGTAGAGATTATGATTTTGTACTGTGTGGTACTTATCTTCTTATTAACTCAACATGTTACTGATTTATTGCATCCTTAAGTCGTCCCGCTCATGATAAAAATATCCATGCTATTCAGTGTCTGGTATGGGTATGGCTTCATAGAGACACCCTTGCTACATAAGCAGCAATGTACAAGCAAAAATTCAATAAGCATGCAAATTAAATATGTGTTGTGAATTCTAATATTGACTTTGTCTAATGTACGAATACCAATAAATGTTTGATTTCTCTTCAATTTTCTTCTCATTTGAAATGAATAATTATGAAACTATTTGATAATTACTTGATTAACTTCCAACCTGCTGAATGGTGATTGACATCAAGACACAGTTGAACTTCTTCTTGAGGGCAATAGCCAATAAGGGATCACTACAAATTACATACGACAGGTGAGTTGTAGAAGAATACTGAAATCACTGCTCATAAGAGATTGCCTATCTTTCTTTTAGCATTTTTCTTTTGCCTCGTCAGTCGTCATATATCCGAATTCCTTTTCTTTGGTTGAAAAGCCTGCCTTAGAGCTTTCAGCTTTATTGTTTTTAATGCAATGGCTTGCTTATCAGAAAAGGATCATCTGGAACCCTGAAAGCTATCCTAAGAGTAAATGACCCTTTGGTGCTTTGATGTACCTATGAGGGATTCGTCCTTGCGTATCAGTATTCTTCTCCAAAGCAAAAAAAAAAAAAAAAAGCATTAACATGTACATAAATTCAAAAACTAGTTTCCTAAAGAAATTAATTCTCAACTACCGGAGACACAAAATTTCAATTTCTGCGGAAATAAATGAGCTTGAAAAATAAATCATGATGGGAAGATTTATAAAGATGTTGGGGGCACAGAGTAGGGTTGTTGATGTACAGAAGCATCTGAAAAGGGACTAACATCTGAAAATTGGAATGTGATTAGAAAGTCTTAGAAATATGTTTATCTTATATCACTCCCATTTTAATATTTCCATTCCCATTTTAATATTATTCTTGGTTAATGCCAGTTATATATGGTCCAATATCTGCAGGGAATTGCAACAGCTACCAAGCAGCCAATAACAACTTACACAAATACGTTAAAGATGAATCACCTTCTCAGGATGTAGAGAAACTTCTCTTTCTTCCTATTTAAGGATTTAGAATTTATGGCAAAACTTTTGCAATGCATTCATTCATGGCTACATCCGGCACCAGGTTTTAAAATAAAGTATAAATAACAAAGTCTTTAATTTATAACAATGCAGTACAGGTTGGTAATCTAATTTCCTCCACTATACTTCTTCCACGAGGAACATGTGCACTGTTTGTTCTTTGGCTTGTATGATGCTTGAAAAGTAAACACTTTGTAATAAGGGGGGGGGGGCCCCCCCCCCAAAAAAAAAAAAAAAAAAAAAAATCTATATTCTTTGCTGACCTCTATTTCAAAGAATTGTGGTGGATAACTTCCTGATTGCGTGCGCTTAAACCACAGAGCCAAGAGTATTGCTTTTCTGAACCAGCAGCTTGGGTAGTAGGCTTTGCAGAATTACCCTCTCTTGGCTATATTTTCTCTATTGAAGAAGGAATAACTTGGAGAGAGTTGACATCATGCTTGTCGGTCAAATTAGTAAAATTTTGTTTTACCCCTTTGAATATAGAGTTAACCTTCATAACCTATCCTTTATAATAAAATTCTATGATGTCAATGATGATGATGATGCTTCTTTCTATGTTATAAAAGATTTTGTTTGCAGTCTCAGACTTTACCGGATTGGCATTTTCTTCAAGTGGCATTAGCTTCCAAATTCTGTAGTATATAAACACGTTTTGTTTTAATGCAATGTTGATCACTGCTGCAGAATCCAGAAGTAGTGTTCTATGTTTTCCAAACTAAACTATAATGTTTAATGTGTTTGCCATTCTATTCATTGATATATATGTGTATGTTTGGGAACATATGCCCTCTTTTTACAGTTTTTTCCATGTAAATCATAAATAGGTAAGAGAATGCTGGTTATATGAAAATGTTTATTAATATGTGACCACTTCAGATCGAGTTTTTGGACCTACAACGACCACTCATCACGTGTATGATGTTGCTGCTCAGCATGTTGTCAGTGGTGCTATGGAAGGTGTAAATGGTAAGTAGATCTGATTATATTTAAACTCAAAGTTGTACCAGTCAATTTTCTCCAAAATGAACTACCTAAAGTATACAGATATGTTAGAAATTGGGGACTTATGATTCTTCATTCAGTTTACTTTTGGTTGATTTTGCCAAACTTATATGTATTGACAAATATTCAACTGATGCATGGAAAAGTTAAAAACGTTTATTTTTGTTTTAGAGTTGTTTGTGTTGTAGATCACATCTAGTTTTGTGGATCTTCAATTTGGACAGTTGATTATGTAATTTAGAGTTAATGTCACTGCATCCATGATGCCTGTGAAAGTGGCCGGGCTCAACTCTCTTTGAACACACACTCGCATGCTCTCTTGCTGCACACACAAACATTTAGAGTATTGGTGGGGGGTTGTGATGGTGGGGATGCAATACTGCTTCACTGTTTAATATCTTAAATGTATCACTTTCTAACATCTATAGCATTTGACGCTTCTTTTATCCGTTTGGGTAAGGATTTTAAGAGAATGAAGCCATATCCTGCTTAATATCTGCATCCTGATTAGGGTATTCAATTAAAAGTTCCTCCTAGAATTAGTGATAAATGGAAACCACTTCCCTTATTCACTTAAATGTATAATGCAAGACAAGTATGCGATTATAAACTGCTTTGTATCCTTGCAATATCAATTAGTCTAAAGTTACCCATTGATATGCTGGAATAATTTTGATATCACAAGTTCACAATGAACCGTGTCGGTAATGTGTAACTTATGGCCTGATTTTATTAAGGAATCTATAGGATTGTTTTAGGGATGTACACAGTATGAGAAGGTTTACACTTTGTTCTCCTTACTAGTCAAAGGCAGCTTATGACAAGAAGGGTAAATATTATTGATTGTTGGAGATATATACTTACTTTCTCTTTAGTGTAGAAGAGTTCAGAGTATGATATAAAATTAGCAATGTAGGAATAAAATATCAATACAATGATGAATGACCTGCAAGAAATAAATACATGTAAGTAACTATTTTATTAGTAAATGCCTTATGATCATGTGGTATTTTCCCCTTGATTTACCAAATAACATGTTCTTTATGTTTTCCAGGAACAATTTTTGCTTATGGAGTAACGAGTAGTGGCAAGACCCACACAATGCATGTGAGTCTTTAACTTTTCAACATACAGTTTTCTATATGCTCCTTCTCGAAAATAAGCACAGTTTGTTCTAGCACCTGATGATATGAAGTTCTATAATTCATGCTTGTACTTCATTGTTTCGGTCCATATGTAGCTTTGGTTATGATGAAACATTAGCCGATTGCTTGATTAAAGAAGTTGAAAGTTCTAGACCACGTTAGGTGGTGCCTCAGTTTATTGAGTGAAACTTCAAATAATGACTTAATCTTGCTCTCTGCTAAAACTTTACATAGAGCAAAGATGTTTGGTGTTTTTAGCTGGCTAGATGCATTTAGAGGAGAACCTCTTACTACCGATAATTGTAACATAAGGCTAAGATGATAAGCTAATTTATCAGTTGGGAGCAGAGTGTTTTTGACATGCAATAAAAAGCGCCGGAGTGGTCAAATTTTATTACAAGGAGCGGTTGGGAGAATCATACTGGATTTAAGTAGTAAACCTATTTTATCAGCTAAAAAAATCCAAATTGAAGGGTGAAAATTTTAAAAGACGTGAGAGAAAGTGACATTATTTTACCAACCAAAACAGGACGAACATTCTACAGTCCTGTTATGATGTTTTACATGAGCTAACAGGCTTTTGGTTGCCATTTTTGGATTAACTTCTTACTACAAAAATGTTCATCATGCAATCTACATACCTTAGTTCTAATGTCACCTTTCCAAATTATGTCATGCATTTTTTTAGCTCAGTAAAACTCACTGTTTTAAAAAACCTCCGCCTAGTCCGCTTAGGCGTACGCCTAAACCTAGGCGGTACCTAGGCCGCCTAACTAGTGCCTAGGCGGTATTTAGGCTGCCCACCTAGATTTTATAAGCGTTTAGGGGAGCATTGTCTGCTTACGTAGATTGCACCCTGTAGGCCTTGATTGTGATTTTATGTGCCGTAGCCTACACGTCCTCCAAACTCCATTAACCTCCAAATATGAACATCTCCACTACCTCCTCCGACCTTTAGCAAAACCTCATCGACCACCACTTAAATGAAGAAAGAAAAAAACGCCCAGAAACCGCTTAGGCGCCCGCCTAGGCGACTGAGCGCTGGGCGCCAAGTCCGACGCCTAGAAGCGCCCAACGTTTAATGTAACATTGGTAAAACTTATGTCGAATATAAACTATAGATACACGGCTTCTTAGTCTCCTTGAGTTAATAGAAGAAGGTAGGCAAATTATGGTCGTCGCACAGTTGATTGGATAAGTTGGTTTTTCCAAAGGTAGCCTTTGTTCAAGATTAGCTTGTCTTTATCTACTGGCCAACTGAAGCCTTGTTGGTCTTGTAGTCGAACTTGGAGAGTGAAGTGAGCACCTTTCCTGCTTTTCAAGGACTATCCTTTGATTATCTGTGGCCTTTGATTGTCTCCATTCTTGTCCTTGCTCTTATTTTCTTCTTGTCCTTGCTCTTATTTTCTTTTTGAGTTCTTGGTGACAGGTAGTGGTAAAGTAAGACGCGATACCTTGCTTTTTTTTTTCCTTTCCTATTTGAAGTGTGGAAGTTATTTCATTTGGTTAAACCTGGAAGTCTACTGGCACATCTTTAGTCCTATAGTTTATAGCTAATGCATGCTTACTACTCAAACCTGCTTTCCCTACATTCTCAAGCTTTCTATACGAGAGCTATTGTAATCAATCATTCGTGTACTTGTGATCTGTCTCATGGCGCTTAGTTGATATGTCCTGGAGTTTCAACATGAATCATATTCTCAAGATTTTCTGATGACTTGAGTCATAATGCTAGAAGCATTGATATTGTTAATAGACATGTTTTAGAACACTGTGCATTACATTGTCGCCATAACTTAAATATAACTCCAGTTTTTCTAATTAAGCCGACATTGCTCTGGATGTAGAAAGAGCCATGGTTGTAGCATAGTTTAGCCACATACCGAGACTTCTCTTTGTTCTAGGATTCTTATAACTTCTCTTCAGCCTACGTATGGTAACTTATGTCTATCATGTAAGAAGGAACATCTGTTTTACAATGTTTTTTGTCAATAAATGAGATACTTCCCCTTCCCTTACCAATGCTTTTGTTGTCTCAGTTTAGCTTTATCTGGAGCTTTTAGTAATTTCTAGTTGAATAATTATACAAATATTCCAATAAAATCGCTTAATTTTCATGAGGGTGCACTTTAATCTTTTAGAAATTTGTTTACCTTCTTATTAGTATTTAATTATATTACGGACCTGAAATTCAAATATAGACATCTTGTGCAGTTTATCCCGAATGTTCACCTTACTTTCTTTATATATATATATAT
>BQKN01062803.1:36552-48158 GCA_022839385.1 Asparagus kiusianus | reverse complement strand
ATATATATATATATATATATATATAGTATTATCTGGGTAACATCATATGAATAGTTGAATACAACGTAAACTAGATAATGTTCTTTTTTTTAATGGTGCATGAATTGCAGGGAGATCAAAGGTCGCCTGGGATTATACCGTTAGCTGTGAAGGATGCATTTAGTATCATACAGGAGGTACTGGAATAGGATCTCTGCTGCTGTGTGTATGCTTCAATATTATGAATGTACCAACTCCTCAAACAACTGATCCAGTTTATGTCTGTTCTTTTTATTCTAGACTCCAAGCCGCGAGTTTCTCCTTCGTGTCTCATATTTGGAAATATATAATGAGGTTTGTAACTTTGTATTTAATTTTGGTTGTGTTTCTTTGTTTCTAATCATTATAATAATGTAACAGTTTTGAGTTTCAGATGCTTTGTATATATGGAATCAGATCTGTTGGTTGAATACTCGATAATAGCTGGCGCTGTTTTTATGTTATCCAAATATGTAATAAATTGCCTTTGAAGCCACATATACCTTTTGTATCTTCCAACTTGTTAAATAGGTGTAACTTGCATAAATGGCCTAATTTGGTAAACTTTTCTTTTGTTGCTTCCATTCTAAACAATCTTCCTATGTGACGATTCAGATATAAAGGTCCCAGGGCAGAACCATATAGTAGGAATAGTATTGCAAGAAGAATTGGCTTTCCGGAGGGAAAGCTTTGTGCATCCTCCTCACATGTGAGAAATGAACCTTGTGAGTTCCATGGCACAGCATTCTAATAGCAAGATCGAAACAGAGAAGACTTTGGATCATATGCTTCCCACCCACATAGTCCTATTAATTTAAATAGAGAAGTACGTAAGGAAAGCTTGGCCTCACTGTGTAAAATATGCACATGGAAATAAGATAAGGAATTGGTAGCAACTAAGCAAATTGATAACTCTTTCCCTGAGAACCACTAGTTACCTTTCAAACATCGCTATAAATTTAGATTATGATGTTCTCATCTGGAATAGTAAGAGCAAAACACCCTTAAGTGTTGGTTTCAGCCAAATTACTCAGTATCTCCAATCTTCTTTAAGGGGTAACTTTTAAGGTGGCAACTAGTGTGTCCTTTTTAACTTTCTGATATAGATTCTTTTTGGTCCACGTTCTAGTTGGTCATATTGTACTTCCTATCACTTATCTAACCAGCACTCATCCATCTCTTTTTATTCTTGTCCTCGCAATTGAAGTTATTCTCTCTGATCTTATCTTAAAGACTGACAACACTGCAAACTTATAAGTCCATTTTTTTCTTACCATACCTTTACCAACTTGCTTCTGTTCTTAGCTAAGGTTGTCATGTGTAAATGTACATACATTACTGCAATCGTTCAGTTGATTCTTAATCCTCTAGCTCTGTGGGTAAACGTTGATTAACATTGAGACGACATTGCTAGTAAATGAAGAGGTGTAGATTACTATTATTTCTCTTGTTGACGGCAAGGACCAATACTTCCATACATAAGACAACTTATTGGAATTTATCGAGTGCACCAGTCACATGTCAAAATTTTCATGAAGCCTTGCGCTACATAGCGACTCCATTTCATGTGACATTATTAATGATGATTTTATGAATACCTGCAGCACAGGTATGTGGTAGTTTATCAGATAAAGTGAAGGAATTAGTGCCTGCTATTAAAGTATTTCGGAGGTGGGTAAAAGTAGATATAAAGATTATATAGATGACCAAGCACCATTATTTCCATGCTTTGGTTGAGTACTTCAATCGATAAGAGGTTCTTGTTAAACAAGAAGAGGGAGTATGCTTATGGTAGTTGAAAAATTAAATCCAGAGCATAAATTTTATATATTAAACTAAAGATCTCGCTGCATAACAGTGAATTAGCTTCACAAGTTTAATAACTTTAGTTCAAACACAGGTCAGAAGAGGCCTTCTGTGGTGCAAGTTTGTTTTGTAGTAAAGTGCAAAAGTTTATAAAGGTGGAAGCAATGGCCATGGGGAGGATTATTATTGTTTTAGATTCTTACATTTGGACTTCAAAATTCTAAATTAATTTCATATCTTCAGTTAGTATTTTCTACTTGGTATTGATCTCATATCACGTAAAATCAAGTTCGTTTTTATTAGTTACCATACTTCGTTTTCAATCTCCATGCCATTTTTAACGACATGGTTTATGCCATAAAGTGCTTAATGAACTCTTTTCTGTTCAGGTTGTTAATGACTTGCTGAATCCAGCAGGCCAGAATCTAAGAATTAGGGAAGATCTTCAGGTACCTAGCCTTCCATTTATTTCCATTCATTCATGTGAAAGTGGTCATACTCCATAAAGTATTTTTTGGCATATAAATTGGGGTCAAGGTTTTTGTTTTATTTTAATTGGTGAACTTGCCTTTTCTGCTTTCAGGGAACCTTTGTAGAAGGAATTAAAGAGGAAGTTGTATTGTCCCCTGCTCATGCTTTGTCTCTGATAGCAGCTGGTGAAGGTGAGGCTTCTTAGGAGTAAACCCAAGTCAGTTAACAAAAGGTTTATTGTTAGATGGCTTAAGATTTGATGCTTTTGCATATTCATATTCTCCATCCTTTGAATGATTGCTCCCAAACGTGAAATATTGATATATGGTCTACTGTTTTTTTTAATCTTTTGGGTTATAGTAAGGGTAATTAGATGCATAGTTGAGAATATATATTCATCAGTTTGCATATGGTGAAGGTACGGCTTCGTAAAGAGTAAACCCAGTCAACAAATTGGTTATGTTAGACCTTCTGATACTTTTGCATATTCGTATACTTTGATCCTTTCAATGGTAAAACTTGAATTTTGATATATGATATGGTCAACTGTTTTTTTTTTCTTTTGCTAAATAGTAAGAATAATTAGATGCATACTTGAGAATATATATTAATTTCAAATAGGTTGGATCCTGTAATAACTACCTTTATGTGGTTATCTAGGCAATCATCAGATGGATCAATTTAAGTTGTTTTGAACATTGTATTCACTCTTTTCTCGTGTTTGAACGGTTTTCAATTTTTTGCCAATGTTTTTTTTACACGTAAAATACTAAGGCTTTATTATATTATATTAGCTAATTTATTGCCGGTCAAACTTTCTGTTCTTCAATTATGACTTGTTAACTGTCTCAAGAGTTTATCAGCTTGTTAAAGTGAAACAAGATCCAAATTGGTCCTCGCTGCAGTGACCGGATAAAACTCAGTTTTGTATTTGTTTACGGCAATATAACTTTGCATGCTATATGCTTGTAAATCGGTAACAGTTTCATAAGAATACTTGAAATTTAATGTCCTATCTTAATGTGCTATCCTTTGGTATCTTCTGGATATGGAAACAACAATGGCAGTTGTAACTGCATGTAACTGCAAAGATATACTTCCGTGTGCTGCTAAGAAACATGAGCATGGACTTGACAGGACACTCTGACATACATCATATTCTAACATAGAGCATATAGAATGGCACTGGCATGGCAAAGTGTCTCTTTGAACACATGCTTCAACATGAACATTGCTTGATGATGAAGTGTGAGCTACAGGCATGCGATAATATGACACCGGTCTTATATCCTTATAACCTTCCTTGTTTTTTGACCTTGTGGCAGAGCATAGACATGTTGGATCTAACAACTTCAATTTACTAAGCAGCAGAAGCCACACAATATTTACTCTGGTACTTGTTAACTGCTTTATTGGAATTCATGCTTTAATGTATTGTAAATTGGTTCTCCATTAAGTTTGGCATTATTGCCAGTGTATAGCAATTACTTTATTATTTTATTTTCTTTAAGTTGCTTCATTCGGAATTTTTCATCCCAAATTGTGTGCTTTCATTGCTTCGGTTTAAATTTCAATAGATTCTGTTTTTTTAACTGACCTTATAGATATAGTTAACATTGAGATGCCAATTGACATGAAGGGAATTTTAATTGCTAGGAAACACCCATATTATAGCAATGATCAATAGTGTAAAATTTATCTTCAGCCCAGACTCTGGACTTATTCATCCCCACAGGGCGTGTGGCAGTTCCCAATTGTATACAATGAGCTGAATTCAACCCGGGGCCGGGCCCCCCCCCCCCCCCCCCCCCCCCAACACAAAAAAAAAAAAAAAAAAAAAAAAAAAAAAAAAAAAAAAAAAAAAAAAAAAAAAAAGAAAAAAGAAAAAAGAAACAAGCGCCTTTATTATTCTCCTTCATCATCTCTCCACCACCAAAATTTCTTGGGTTGTTATAGGAAGCGGCAGCATGGTAAATGAAATCAGAGAATTCTGTTAGTTTACTTCTTTGATTGTTACAAGTAAAGTGAAATCAGAAGCACATGAAATCCTATAGCGCCGATGATAATGGTTTCCCATGGTCCACTTTGACAAGGAAAAGGTTGGAGTAACAGTTACTGTTATGACTTTTTTTGGGGAACATAGGAGTGCAGCAAATCCGGCATTACTTATTTACATGCATTCTTCTACAGTCCACCATCTGCCAATGCACAAAACAAACATGTACATATATGCTATTGATATCTGCTTTATGCCATACTTAAACGTTCGACAGGACAAGTCAATGACACATATATTATGGATGTGTTACATCCATATCAGGAGAACGAGTTTTATGTTTGACTTGGAGCAGATAATGTACAACTTAACATTAATAACACGGTTATTTAACCAGAAGAAAACCTGACTTGATTCCATGTTTTTTTCTTTAATTTCTTTAGTCCAATATGTTGAACCATACATATGCAAATGGATTGTTCTTGATGATTGAGTTTTAACTGGTAGAATATTTAAATATTTAGTATTTACTCATATTTTGCTGTTTGATGCATTTGAACAGACAATAGAAAGTAGCCCCTGTGGTGAATATAGTGAAGGTGAAGCAGTTAACCTTTCCCAGCTTGTAAGTCCTCCATAATGCTTTACTTTTGACTATCTAATCACTTCTACCTGTGTTTTTCATGGCGAATGTGTTACTAACTTATGCTGATAGTAATGCTGATTGCCATTTATGTACCACCGCCTCACGTTTTCAGCATATGAAAGAATATCATTCATTGATTTCTTATACCATTTTGCATCTACTTATATCTGCAGAACCTCATCGATCTGGCAGGTTCAGAGAGCTCGAGGGCTGAAACTACTGGTGTACGTAGGAAAGAAGGAGCCTACATCAACAAAAGCCTGTTAACTCTTGGAACGGTGAGGCCTTATAACTATACATTTAATAAATTTGTAATTTTCTTAAGAATGCAATCGATTAGCGTGATATTGTATGTTTTTGAACTTGTACAGTTCCCTTAACTTTGGAACTCTTAGTGTTTGGTTGAGGAGTTTGTATCACAAATCTTTTCAAAAATTTTCATAACGCCACATAGCTTAAGAAGGATAGATTAAGATGGTAGGTGGAATACGAAATGTTTTCTTGAATTATCCAAGATAATAATTTAGGTCATCATTAGTTGAAATAATTCTTTCTTCAAGGGGAAAAAAATCTACACAATGATGTCCTGCTTGTGTGTTGGATAGCAAAGGGTGTCCTACTTATATAATGATAAATCAAAAAACCCTATGCCTTCTCCTATCCAAAAAAAGTTCTATTTTACACTACAATAAGAGTACATGTATTATTAGAAGTGGTGACTGATTCTATCATATTATTATCATATATCATAGGATGCTTTTTGTGTCCCAATTATCAATCGCCATCCTAAGTATGCAGTTACTCTGGTTAGATAGCCTTATGCCATCTTTTACTATCTAATATCGGCAACCTTCTGAGGGGTATGAGAACATCCTTTGAAGAGTAACAGCCTGGGAATGTAGGTCCTAAACTCAAGTGCTGTAAAACACTTCAGCCTTTTTATTCTATAAGGAAAAACTGCACTTTAACCTTATCATCTTTTGACACTGCTGTCCGAAGTTGGTTACTGTCTTCCCCTTAAATGGATACCTCTCCATAAAAATATGTGCATTCTCATCAGTGGGATTGGTGGCGAGGAATGTTTAGGTAAACAAATGAGATTTGTATAACTTTTGGTCGTCACAATACCGAAGGAAACCATATGGCAATGTACTTATTCTTTACACTTAATTTCTTAATTTTCATTATACCTTCCTATTGCATTTTTAGTAGAATAGCTTGTGAATCTTGCTTATGATTATGAACTTGAGAATGACTTATAATGTAAAAAAATTATTGGTTATGTTTAGCATTTAGGAAGCGAAGTCCCCAATGAAATCTTGAAACCTAACTGCCGACTAGTCGCCTAGGTGCTCGGCACTTGACTTTTGCACCTGCTTTTAAAACACAAAAAACATACCTAAAACACATAATTTGCTAAGGCTCCAATCCAAGGTTCAAACTTTAAAAGTTCAGTAGCTGAAACCTGACTATTTTGTTGTTCCGAATTATATTTTGCAATATACCCTTTTAACGCTTTTAACGGGATTAGCTGACTAGTAGTGGTTTGGCCAAATTTTTTGACATTGTGGTCTGTACCAAAACATTGATGCTAGCTTAGGTTTAACCCATGTTTGAAGGGTGAGGGTTTGCTGAATTTTCCTCACCTTGAGTTGAGACCTATGGAATGCTGGACATTTATACTGACAAAGAATTGCCATGTCCATGTGACCCTAGTTTTCTCTTAGAAGTATCAAGTATGTATAATGAATTATGTTGCGCCCCATCTGACAAAAGCTAGTTATTCCACTGACCATTTTCCTAAATTAAGATTCTTATGATACAGGGAGAGTGAGCAGTAAATAGGATTACATGAGCCAAGTATACACTACATTTAAAAAAAAGTATATAGATGTTTCCTCGTTTTTGGATTTAGACAATTGACATGCCTGCTACCATGTACTAGACAATTGAATTTTTCTTTCCTTTTCTCCACGTGCAAGTACGCGTTCAATTAGTTTGCATCTTTATATGGTACCCCTGCATCTCTTTGTTTGAATTAACATATTTGAATATTTTCCATACTAGTTGACATACCATACGAGTGAGCACTTCATTGAGTAGGCATCTTTCAAAACATTACATTCGAGATCAATCTTAATATTTCTCTAGTTTTGTGCTGCTTCTAATGCCTTTGATTTTTTTCACCTGTCTGTTTATAAATTTCTTTTGATTATCTATTGTGAGTTTTCCCACTAGGTCAATTTCCTTTCGTTCACTGGTCTAATTTAATGTATTTCCTTCAATTTTCAGGTTATTGCCAAACTGACTGATGGAAAAGCTACACATGTTCCATACAGGGATTCCAAATTAACCCGGCTCCTTCAATCCTCCTTGAGCGGTCAAGGCCGTGTTTCAGTATGTTTATTTCTTTCAAGTTGCAGGGGAAACTAAAGACGGATTCTTTCTTTAAAATATTTTGACCCACCACAGTTGAAAATATTATTTGCTATATTAATGAAGCTTTTTAATTCTTCACATGTGTTTATTCTTATGCAGCTCATTTGCACAGTCACTCCAGCGTCAAGCAATTCGGAAGAAACACATAATACCTTAAAGTTTGCACACCGTGCAAAACACATTGAGATTCAAGCATCCCAAAATAAGGTCCTTTTAACTTGATATCATATTCTTATGATTGTGGTTGAAAATTTTCACCAAAAAGGAGTTTTTGTTTCTTAGTTACATTTCTTTGAAAGTTGAAATGATTTCTTGAATTTTAGCGGAAAATGTGCTGCAAAAGAGGAGCTTGTACTATATTTCAATTTTATTCCTGGCTAAGTGCTTTTTTCATGAGTGAAGGTTGTCAATTTTCTTAGTAGACTGATTTGTGCAGATTATTGATGAAAGGTCCTTGATTAAGAAGTATCAAAATGAGATTCGCAGTTTGAAGGAAGAACTAGAACACCTAAAGCGGGGCATTTTGACTGTCGGTCCTTTGAAAGATATAGGAGGAGATGACATTGTCCTCTTAAAGCAAAAGGTAAGCATTATTTTTTCTTATTCTCGATTAGAGGTGTTAATTATTTACAATTATCATATTCCATGTTTATCTATTTCTTAATGAGTGGGTATTGTGAACATATTATTCTTGGTGCATAGACATTGAGCTCTGTAAACATTTCCCCATATAGATAAAATTGACTGAAATGGATCTTGTAATTTAGCCCCTAGACTTTTTCCATGGTGTTCTTTACAGTGGATGATTCTTGGATAGCTCCTCTTAACTTCCATCTCGGGGCATATTTTTTCCCCCAGTAGCAAAAGTGCTTGTGAAGCAGTCATAAAACCATCAATATCCCTTCTTTCCTTGGCAGATAAAGTGGCATTGTTCCATTAATGTGTTGCATTTTTCCGATACAAGTTCTTGCATTTTAAAGAATTGATTTAGATGCGTTCTAAAGAATATATTCACATATGTTGGGTTATCTTTTATTTCGCCAAATTCTTGAGTATGGTAGAAATATCCTCAGCTAACCTGTTACTTTAATTTGTAATCTATGATTACTGCCTCTAATTCTGACATGAGTATGTTGGCATCTGAAAAGCTTGAGGATGGCCATGTGAAGTTGCAGTCAAGACTAGAGCAAGAAGAAGAAGCTAAAGCTGCTTTGCTGGGAAGGATACAACGATTGACCAAATTAATCTTGGTGTCTACAAAAGCTACACAGTCCCCAAGATTTGCTCAACGCCCTGGTCCAAGGAGAAGGCATTCATTCGGTGAAGAGGAGGTTTTGCAATTTATAACTATTCATATAACATTTGAAGCATAACATTTTCTCAAATTTATACATAAATTTAATTTATCCAATTTATCTGAATTAATTTGAAAACTTTCTTACAATAAGAAATTTTGCAATTATGCAGCTTGCTTATCTCCCGTATAGAAGACGTGATATGACATTGGAGAGTGAACACAGCGATGTTTTTAGTCCAGTGGAAGGGTATGGTGAAACCATGGATGATGGTTGTAAAGAGGAGAAAAGGAACCGAAAGCATGGCCTGCTAAATTGGTTTAAGTTACGGGTAAATGTTCCCTGATGTCATAGTGACCATGGCATATTTTACACATCACTTTAACTTTTTTTCTTTATTAAGTGCTTTCCACAGATTTGAATTAATTTCTTATGTTTCTGGAGGATATCATATGTACAAAGATCATTGGAAGAACTCATTTGATTTATGTTGATTAGTGGTTGACTGCATGGTGTTGATTACATGCTTATGATTGTTAATCGCATTGTGTATACCCAGATAGCATTAAAGAATATAGTTAGAGATAAAGAGATCTGTGAAAACAAAGAGCTTCATGCATACTAGTTGTATAATGTTGACCCGTTAGAGGTAAAACTTTGTTGCTATTTTCATGATAGGAAATTCATACAGAGTGTGAATTATAGGCAATTGAAACAGAAAATTCATCCCATTCAAGTTAGTCCACATCATTTGAAGTGATTAAAATCAAATCCAAGATTTTAAGCTTTTCTTCTAGTGCATCAAGCAGCCACAAGAAGAGATTTACAAGCTGTTTAAGATCTATGGTCTCTGATGTTTCTGTGCCAACAAAATTCTTGTGCAAGAAGATATCAAAGTATAAAATCTGGATTTTCAATGGTATTCCCAAATTGTTGATATTAGAAACAAGCTACTTCTGGTTATCTCATTCCTGATGCATATAGACAAAAGAACTTCAATATTTATATTTTTGTTAGAGCACTTCAAATAAAGTTATTCAAACTTGGTGGCAGTGGATTTTCTAATGGTTTGTTTGATCATGAATTTGAACGTGAAGCATTTGCTTCTATATCTTCTTGTTAGCAAATGCATTGGGACACCCCTATTAGCTCGTTTCTCATGTTCAGGTAATGCAGCTGTTATGATTACTATATTATTGGCCAAACTCACTGGAAACTTAAGGTGGTTATCTACATGGCCATACATCACCCAATTTAATTGGAAACACATGATTGTAATTATTAAGGACACAAAGACAAGCTTGATTATGGTCATAATATAAGAAGAGTTGACTTGCAAACTAGCTTTGTGCTTTTCATGGGAAATGTGACAGGATTGTATACATGCTGGTTTTGATTTAAAGCAGGTGTGCGATCACTTATTACTGCCTTCTATAATTAGACATCTACACTGTGCTACTGTGAATTTGGCAATCCTACAAATTGCTATGACACGGATAATTTGACTCCTTGGATTTAGGATTTGTTTCTTGTAGGCTTTTTGCCTTCTTTCTCTATATTCTGACTTTTTCCATCAAACACACCTCATAGAAACACCTCATCCTCTCTATACTGTCGTCTGTTAAAAAAACTTTAGCAGCTTCTGTGGAATCTAAGAGCCCAAAATAGAGCCGTTGAACCCAGTTCCCATTATGAAGGTTCAAGCTGCAACCACATCTAATCTTTTTCGTGCTATTTCCAAGTTAATGATTTAGAAGTACATCAGTAATCTTTTTATCCGTTTTCTTCTGTTTTTATATCTGTCCCATTCACATGCATCAAGTAAAACACTGAGAAGTAGCTACAAGATATATTTCAAGCAGGAAAAAGATTGAAGGTTCTCGTAAGAAATCTTGATAATTTTGTGAAATATATGTATTCACTCGAAAACTCTCTCAAGGAACTTTGTAATTGAACGCTCATATTGCTTTCAACAATGTACCTTTAAATCCTATCATTTATGTAACTTTATGTTTTATGTCTCGTCAGAAACGAGAAAGCGGTTTGACAACTCTGACAAGTTCCGATGGCGATAAATCAAGTGGGACGAAATCATTAACAGCACCTTCAACTCCTCAAGCAGGGAGCACTAAATTTCCTACAGAGACGAGAATTTCGAATTCCATAGATCCAGAGAATATTCATGTCCATTCTCTCTTGGATGTGGACCATGATGGAGTGCATCCAAGCAATCTTTCTCTCCAGGAAACACCTCTGGTATGAATATTTCTTGTATACTTCCATGCAGAGACAGATTCTGTGTTAATAACTTTTTTGCATGAAGATTTATGATCCACATAAAAACAGATGGATGCTAGAGCAAAAATCACTATGCAGTCCAAATCTGAGTATTCTACAGATGAATAGAGTTAACATCAAAACGTTATTTTTTTAGAATGTGGTGTAACTGAGGAAATCACTATGAATCTCTTTAACTTAACTAGATCTTAGCCGGGGTTGTGACATGTTTTCCCAAATTAATATATTTATATTGTAAATAAAGCCAACATTTTGACGGTAATTTATCCCACATGACTAGTTTTTTTGATGATTGAGTATTTATTCTTTATCAGTAGCAATGTGCATTTTTTTCACTAATTGCCTAGCATAATTAGCCAATTTTCTTATTGGTTTTAGTGTATAAATCTTCAGTTTTATTAAAAAGAACTACTTACACGAAGTATTCTTATGCAGCATGTCTCAAAAAGATGGGTCAATTTGGAAATATTCATGATGCACATATTATCAAAACGGGATAAGTAGGGTGTGCACAACACCTTATTCTTATGACTTAAAGTCCGCGTTTGTAGAACCAGTATTATGCCCATTTGAAGATTAACTTCTGATATTAGTTTTTTTTTTTTTTTTTGGTTTAATTGTGGGACGCGGGGGGGGG
>BQKN01062803.1:6047-32839 GCA_022839385.1 Asparagus kiusianus | reverse complement strand
ATTAACTTCCAGTACTTCTGGAGCTTTAAAATTTTTTCCCTGACAAAATGAATACTTGTTAACTTTTTATTTGCTACGGTTTACTTCCATATTCAGCTATATATGATAATCCGACTATATTAATACAAATGATCTTGCTAAGTTTTTCGTCTGAAGAAAAAACAGCAAAAAAAAAAAAAAAAAAAAGACCAGCGTATGTCATCAATTCCGTTACATGACTGATGTAACTACAGTAAATAGAACTACTACAAATATTTTGTTTTTGTAAATACAAACAAGCAACTCAGATCAGATCACGTCTATATTATCCATTATATTATTGTAATCAAGGTTTTTTTTTGAAAAAAAAACCCGATAACTTACCTCTGGTGAACTAGCTACGGAAGTCCTTGCCTGCACGCGCCTTCACATGTCTTCTCATGTGGCTCATCAAACGAGATTACAGAGTTCTTTCCTTCGTCACCATAAGTAATGTCAATGGATAACTCCACGAAAACTTGAATTAACATGAAACAACAGTAAAGAATGATAAGAGTAAATTATCTATACAGCCTGCTAGATTGGAATAATCTACTTCATTCATTGTTTTAAATAAAAGGTGGTATCCTAAAGAATTTCCCCTTTGGAAGAAAAAAGTTCTGTTCACATATCAAATTTTTGCGGGATGAATTTCTTATTATTTAAAGAAAAAAGCCCTAGCATTTGGATCCATCTAATGATTTCTTTTTTCATTTTCACCTTTTTATTTGATCAAAACTTTTAGAGGTGCCCACCATAAAATAAAACTTATCTTCTTTCATTTTTCTGACCTTTATATCTTTTCTATCACTTTTGATGGTACGTAACGATATATTAACCCTCTCAACTCAATTGAAGATGAGATGATCGAAGATAATCTAATCGACGGAAGACGTTCTATTATCAGTCATTAATTTTTCTTTTTAGATTACAGCAAGTAACTATTAGAATTGTGCCTATTCTTTTTTTTTTATAATAGTTATGCTTATCCCCTAGACATATATATGATTTTAAAGAAATTGTATTTCTTTTAGATATTCTTCTATGTGCATGCATGCTCAGCCTGCCCTACATGATTCAGACTTGCCTATACTTGTCTAAATTATTCAGGGAAAGAAAAAAAAAAAAATCTTTCGCGTAGTAGCCTCAATGGACAAAATACTTAGATCCATGCTAGATCTAGGACACAGGTAGAGGATAATTACACAATTTGATTATAAGAAAATATTGCCAGATTTATTAAGTATAAAAGTACGTGGAGGAGTGTGCGTTGCACTCACAAGGACCAGCACCTTCTCAAACACTTTCCAAGTAGCTCCACGCATCTCTTCAAAGCACCTGCCTCCCCCCTTTTTATTGTTTCTCAATCCCACGACCATTGGTCGGTGGTACGTGGCACGATCTCATTGGACAGACTCTCACCCCACCTTACCAAGCAAATCTTGGAAGCATGTATGCGTTTTCGAAACGGGGAGGAATCCCCTCACCCCCAAGTAAAGGTACACCTGTCCCTCTCGCCTTTGCGCCATATACTTTTTGGGGATAATTGTTGCCAGGTCCTCGTTCGTTCCTTTGTCAGGCTCTCAGGTCCAAAAGGGAGAGGAAATTAAGATAGCATCGTGTCATCCTACGTATTGACCTCCCTCTGTCGGGGGTTTTTTCGTTGGGTGGGTTTTTTTCTTTTTGTTTGAGATATATATCATGTTTGAATTACCGTCAACGTGTCCCTATAGATGAGTTGTAGCGTCATAGGCAGCAAGCAGACTGGATGTGTATGTGCCCTTGTGTTTGATAAGTGAGGATGATGTATACATTTTGTGTTTTGATCACTTGTGATGCTGTGGACTCTGAGTGGGAATGGGGGCTCCTATTCCCTCATGTTGGAGCTGAGTTGTAGGCTCGTGTTCCTGTCGAAGAGCTCTTTCACAAAATTAAAATTCCAAAGTTACATATAATGGGAGTTTGAGATTTATAATATGTTCTAACATGTCCCGTAGGTCGAGGTTTTTCTATAGGTTGAAACACGAACCTATGCGGATGTATCACTTTTTAATATCTGTTTAAATTCATGGCTAGTGAGATTTGAACCCAAGTTGCTCTGCAACCATATTGTCAAGAATTCTATTACATACGACACCAAAATTATGAAATTATAATGATAATTGAGGGTTATACTTTTATATTCTAATATATATAGTTCCTTCACATACGGTGTTCTTTCAATATTATAGACAACATATAGCGGAAGATTGCATGCCCATTATATTTTGAGTTTTGACGAAGGTGTATGTGGCTTCACATAGGTATTTTGCCATCATGGAATCCTAATAAAAAATTATGTATATCTATATTTATCAAGACACAAAGATGAAGTCGAAAATTGGACATTTGTTATATCATGTTGACACCCACAAAAAGGAAGTCTAATAGTTCACATTATTAATCAAATAACAAAAATACATCTATCAGCCACTTGTTGTACCCCTAGCAAAAGAACTCCTTTTCAAATTAATTAATCAGAAATTAAACTTTACATTTTTGCGGTGGAAAAAAAAAAGGACCGAGGAAAACTTTTCCCTTACCTTTTCCAAGCGTCTCCTCCTCTATAAAACCCCCACAAACCCCCCTCAAGCACTTAGCCACATACCAACAAAGCTTATGCATATTTACACCACAAAATGTCAAGCAACGACTACTCCCAAAACACGCCCTACTACTCTTCATACAAAGACCCGCCTTCATTCCCTCTCCACCTCCTCTTCTTCCTCCTCACCCTCTTCTTGTTCATATCCCTCTCATGGTACTTAACCTACGACTCAATCATCGAGAGCGTCGTCGATCAACTAAGGATCTTCCTCATCCTCTCCCCTCTCTTGCTTCTTTTAGTCGTGCATTTTCTATCGAGCGGTGATGGAAGGAGCGTACCGTTCATCCTCTCTTTGCCGGAGGAGAGGGAGTCCTTTCATGGCGCCGGAGGATCGCCTTGGGGAGTTGGAATGGTTCTTGTGTTGCTCTTGTTCATGATATCTTATCAGAGGTATTTTCATGAAAGATGGTTCCCTTTGTTGAGTCACCGTTGAGGCAGGAACTAGGTAATTCGTCAAAATCTGTCTATTCTTGAATGAGTACAACAGAACCGAACTTTGGAATTAGATAGCTCTTCTTGGTGAAGAGGAAAATCAGAGGTTGCTTAAATCAAGTTTTAGTTGATGTAGTATGTACTTTACCAGGGTGGAAGGAGCAAGATGTTGAGCTAGGACTTTCTTTTTCTGTTATTTTGTCTAGTGTTTATAATATATATTATGTGGCAAGGGGAGTGTACGTACAAGAGATGTGTTGTTATTTTGAGATACCAAAAACCACAAACTAAGACTAATTGACGTGATCTATTCTCTTCTGGTAGCAAGTATTAATTTCTATTTTTCTTTCTACTTTTTGTTTATTCTTGTGGATGAAAGCGTAAACCCTCTAGCTCTCAAGCTATAGGAGCACTTTCTTAATAATAAATAAAGATAAAAACTTCAATTAATCTTATCAAAAATTATTTTTTTATAAATGGAAAAATAAAATAGAAAGAGGTTTTACTTCTAATTCTTATAACAAGCTTGAGCCTCTTAATTCCATTTTCATAAAACAGGAAAAAGAATGCATTAATTCTTATAACAAGCTCTTGGAATGTGAATTATCCTTCTATCAACAAAAAGCAAGAGTTGCCTGGTGTCTTCAAGGTGATAAAAGCACAAAGTTTTTTCATTCTGTTATCAAGGCAAACAGACATCACAACAGAGTTATGGTTCTCTATAATAACATGGGGAAAAATCACTGATGGTGATGATATTGTAAAGGAACTCATCTCTTATTATAAGAATCTAATGGGTACAGCTATTTCAACCACCAAGCCTGATATTAACATAATCCAGAGTGGACCATGTCTTACTGATATTCAAGCCAGGAATCTAACTAGCCCTGTTACAAAAGAGGAAATCAGATTGGTTGTGTTCTCTATCCCTGAAAATAAGGCCCCAGGACCATATGGTTATAACTCTTCTTTCTACATATCTGCATGGCCTATTGTGGGAGATGATTTACATTAGCTATTGAAGAGTTCTTCAAAACTGGAAAACTTCTGGGTGCTGTAAACTCTACTTCTATTACTCTCATTCCAAAGGTACATTGTCCTCAAACTCCTGTCGACTTTCGACCAATTTCATGTTGCAACTGTCTATACAAATTTATTTCTAAAATCCTTGCGAATAGACTACAATCTGTTATTGGTTCTATCATTAGTGAAGCTCAAAGTGGCTTTTGTTAGGAATATGCAAATTTCTAATAATATCTTGTTAGCACATGAGCTTGTGAAGAACTATGGAAGGAAACATTTATCCCCAAGAGTTATGCTAAACATTAACATAAGGAAAGCTTTTGATGCAATCAGTTGGGATTTTCTGAAGAACATGCCGAAAGGATTGGGGTTCCCTAACGAGTTTGCCAATTGGGTTATGATATGCATCTCTTCTCCTAAATATTATATTTCACTTAATGGTTCTATGCATGGATACTTCAAAGGTGAAAGATGGTTGAGGCAGGGAGATCCCATATCTCCATATTTGTTTATTACAGGTATAGATTACCTCTCTAGGACCATGAATATGTTGAAGCAAGACAAGAAGTTTAAGTTCCATCCTAAGTGTGGAAAGCTCAAGATCACACACCTCACCTTTGCTGATGACCTCCTCCTGTTCTGTAAAGGGAATTTTTACTCAATTCAAAAGTTATATCAGTGTGTTAAGGATTTTGGAGTCACTTCTAGCCTTGAAGCAAACCTCTCAAAATGTTCTATTTTCTATGGAGGAGTAGAGGACTCTGTTAAAAACTCAATTCATAGGTGCCTGGGGTTTCCTGAAGGGGTCTTCCCTATAAGGTATCTTGGTGTTCCTCTAATATGCAAGAGATTGTCATACGTTGATTGCACTCCTCTTTTTCAGAAAATCTCTAGTCAATTTCAAACCTGGCTGAAGCACAAGCACTTGCCATATGCTGGTAGACTTCATGTCATAAAGACTATAATATTAGGTGTTCAAATTTTTTGGACTTCTAATTATATTTTACCAGGAAAGGTCCTGCAGAAGATTGATGATTTATGTAGAGATTTCCTATGGGGCAAAACAGATCAGGCTTATAAATCCCCACTGGTTGCTTGGGATAAAGTTTGTAAAGAAAAGAAATATGGAGGATTGAGGATATTCTCAGCAAATACATGGAACATAGCCTCTGCATTAAGAACCATATGGTATATACATACACATAAGGAGTTACTGTGGATAAAATGGATCCACGACAACTATTTAAAAGATACATCAATTTGGCAAGTTACCGTGAAAAAAGGGGATTCTTGGTTATGGAAACAACTGCTCAAAGTCAGGGATAAGGCTATTGCAAGTTGTGGAAGTGTTGATGCTTTGAAGCAAATCATCAGCTCCATGTCATAGGAATTCAAAAGTGTGCTTATTTGAACTTTATTCAAAAATTTCCCCAGCAACTACTAAGGTTCCATGGTTCACAACAGTATGGGATAACTTGAGCTACCCAAAGCACTGTTTCATTCTGTGGCTAGGTGTGCAAAACAGCTTCTTACAAGAGATCGATTGCTCAAAAGAGAAATCATCAACACTGGCCTCTGTTGCTTATGTAATGATACTGTTTTGGAATCCCGAAACCATCTCTTTTTTGAATGCAGCTTCATGAATGCAGTTTGGCATGGGATCATGGATTGGCTTCAATTCGATTGGAAGACTTGTGACTGGAATCGCTTGTTAGCTGATTGGTTCATTTACAGGCTGAGAGGAAGAGGTTTTAAGCAAAAAGTGAAAAGAATGACGTTTTCTTCTACTATCTACAGGTTGTGGAGGGAACGCAACACCAGATTCTTCAAATCGAAATCCAGGAGTGTTGAGCAGATTATCAGAGAAATCAAAGTTGGTATCATGACTATCATATTAAATGGTTCATATCCAGCGGAAAAAAAAAAGAATGGCTTATATCACTATAAAACCATTATATATACTCAGTTGGCCTTAGTTTTCTTTTTCTGTTGATTTTTTGATTGTTTTTTCAGTTCATATACTGAATATCTGATGTACATATACTTTCCATTTTGATAAATGAATAAAATTCTTCATGGACAAAAAAAAGAGGTTTTACTTCTGCAGATGGAATGTTTTAGCTATTAGCTTCTTGTATATTCTAGAATATTATAGAGAAGTTTAAAGTGTGTTAAAGGGAATAAAATGGAGAGAATGACGCATAACTTTTGTAAAAGTGTCCTCTTTATCTTTCGGCAGTGATATTGACAAAAGAGATCTTAACCTGAGAGGGTTGTCCACTTGTTCCTCTTTGTAGATTCCAATCATATTGGGGTTTTGAGAGGATGTACAATATTGTTTTTATTTTTAATTTTAGGAAATGATATACAATGTAGTTTTGAGTGAACCTTTTTTTATGTCTAAAAGATTCAATAATATTGGGAAATGGACAAATGTGCCTCCTGTGTTGTATGCCTAGCATCACTATCATTGAGGTCAGAGTTTGAAAGGCGAAGGTTTCAGAACCCACATCCTTTTATGTATGGTAACAAATGTATTAACGGTTTTTCTATAGAGTGCCCTTGGGCACTCTATAAGAGAGGAGAGAGATAGAAAGAAATGAATGAGGAGGGGGATCCCCTGATTTGCATTGGGATCTTCTCCTCATTCATTTCTCTCTATCTCTCTCCTCTCTTATAGAGTGCCCAATGGCACTCTATAGAAAAACCGTTTTAGTAAAACGGATGGACAAAGAAATATCCAACTACTACTTGCAATGAGATAATGGCAACGACCTTTCCATTGATAAGTTCTTAAGTGAAACATTATAAATAGGTATTGAAAACGTTTAAAGATAGACTTTGTTTTAAAAAGAAAAAAGAAAGGAAACTAACTCTTCATTGGCCGTTCTTTGGCACAAGAGTGATATATTTTTAGAGTTTTTATATATTGGTCCACCAAGTCTTTCATATTTTTTTATTAGTCTTCCAAATCTTCATATATTGAAACGGATTCAAATACTCTCTACTTAAGAAAAATGTAGCGGAGATATCACTGCAATATCACAATCATTGATTTATTAAGTCGGTAGTTGTAATTTGCCTTTAAGTGTGAATTATGAAAGAACAATTTTTTGAAACAGACACATTTCAAATTTTTTTTTTAAAACCGACCCTTTTTTTTTATTTACCAAAACCGACCCGATTTTGTGATTAGCAGTCTAATTAACTTCCTAAACAGTCAGGATTGGCAACCCCGACTATTTAGGACATTAATTTTTAGGGTTTAAGGTTTCTAATTAGGGTTTAACACTCTCCTAAATAGTCGGGGTTGGCAACCCTGACTGTTTAGGAAGGTAATTAAACTGCTAATCACAAAATCGGGTCGGTTTTGGTAAATAAAAAAAAAGGGGTCGGTTTTAATTTTTTTTTTAAATGGGTCTGTTTCAAAAAATTGTTCATTATGAAAATAACACAATTCATGGGCGTATGGTGAGGGTTAGTTTTAGCTATAGTATGAATCACAATCATTCATTAAACAAATCAATGGTTATAATATTGCAATGGTCTCTCCACGATATATATTTTTTAGTGGAGAGTATACGAATCCATATTGAAATTAGCCACCACTTGATCTCCTCGACTGGATTGCTGAAGCTCCACCTTTGAGTCGGTAAGCCACTAATTTTACCTTATGTTCTTCTAGGATCTTCATATACTCAAAGAATCTCTCTACTTCTGCAATCTAGTCGAGGAACTCTTCAATATGAAGTTGCCCGTTGAAAGATGGCAGATCCATCTTCATCTTGAAACCTCTAGCGTCATAATTATCCATTCGTCATCGGTCTCTGCGATAAACACCGCGGCGTGGGGGTGCATAATGATCTTCCTCGCTGTCGGAATCTTCATACGGAGTCGACTCACGTCGTTGGCGACCATCAACGTGATTTTGATCTCCTATCATGTCCAGACGCTCTACTGCCGCAGCTAGTCGTTCCATGACGGTCTTCATCTGATTGACATCGGCCTTTAGCATGTCGAACTTAGTTCGAGAGATATGGGCTTCATCACCTGCCATTGGATCGGAGGAACAAGGCTCTAATACCAATTGACGCAGCGCGGAAGTGATAACCTCGGAATCCACCAAGGGTGTTCTCTGAATCCACAAAGAACGATATCCGAATCCACGAAGAACTTCGAATCCACGAAGAAAATATTAAAAGAAAAATTTTATTGATGAAAAGTTATTCTCCTTTGGGGTTACATGACTCTTCTTAAATAGAAAAACAAATAAGACTCCTAGTAAGACTAGAATTACAAAAATAGAAAGTATCAAATAAGACTCCTAGTAAGACTAGAATTATAAAAAAGAAAGAAAGTGTCAAATTCTATCCTAAAAAGACTCCCTTATAACAGAGGAAACAAATCATGAATCAAAATTGATTTTGTTTCCTAATCTAATCTGACTCTAAAATTAAATTTATTTCCTAATCTATATTTCCTAATCTAAATAGACTCCAACTCAGATTAAGCGTCCTACCTCCAAAAAAAAACTCAACCCTTTATAAGTGTTTTGAAATTAGTCACCTAAATCTTCATATTTTAAAGTTAGTCCCCAAATCTTGTAAGTGTTCTCGAAATTCTAAATTAGCTTTAGGTTGAAATTTTTGGGGGACTAATTTCAAATTATATAAGGATATGGGAGAATAATTTTGAAAGGTGAACATTGGGAGGACTAATATAAAAATATAATCGAGTTGAAGGACTAACATCGGAAAGAACTATATTTATAATAACTAGTTGAGATGCACGTGTAATGCACGTGGTGGAATATCATGATTATTTAAATTGATAAAAATAGAATAAAAAAACAAAGTTTTTTTTATATTGATCATCAACTCAATAAGCTCTCTCTCAAATAAAATATTATCATTGTTTCCTTTTAACCCAGACTGTGGTCACGTGATCTACTATTTGTGAGTTAAAACGCATTAATATAGTACAACATCTCTATTTATTAGTATCTTGAAGTCTTCAAAAGATGAGTGATCATTCAATTCGCAAAGGAATTTCGCATATGAATTTACTTGCAATATGTCCATTAAACTTTTAATCGTGTTTGGCTCATATTCACGTTAACTTTTTAGTTGATGTTTCACTCATATTTATATTATCTAAAATAATATTCTCATTCAATTTTATAGCTCATTCTCTATATCATAGGAGTAAAACTAAAAGTGTGAAGAATTATTTTTTTACGAAATTAGAACAGGGAGATTATGATATATTTCGCCACATGCTCTAAATATTAAAAAAAATATTTTGATGCAAGGTCCTTATCAAATCTTACCCTAAATGATGTGAATAAAAAATACTATTATAACTCACTTACCTAGGGCAATTGTATTGTATATAGGATACATATCTCATCTAGAATATTCATATCTCCTAAGTAGATTTTGCTGTTTGTGAGAGCAATATGTTAGAGGTTCGTATTCAAACTTTTTGGCACTATAAAAGATACAAGAATTTAGAGTGCATAGTTTATATATCATAAAGAACATATCGATTCATGAAGAATTTTTCCTAATAATGATATTATTACAATGATATGACTATTTAATATTAAATTAATTTTATTATATATGATTATATGACCATTTTTAATAAATTATGAAGTATATATATGGAAACCTTGATGCTTATAGCTAGTAGTTAGGCTCCACAAAATAGGTTAATTTTACATTATAGTTTGCTATTTGTAGTATTATTAGCAATGTCATTACCTTTCCTCTTTATCTTATTATTCACACTTTTCTGATGTAAGTTCTCTTTTGCTAATCATTCAATTTGTTATTGTATGTAGGAAAATTACAGTAAAGAGAAAAAAAGAAATTTGACTTTGATTCATTTAATCTCGGTTACAATTCGATTACAAAAGAGAGGAGAACGAATTTGATTCTCCCCTTTGTTTAAAACTGGGTTCTTCACGGTAGCGATAGAGTGCCTCCCTCGAATGCTCGCGTCGAGTTTGCTCTCCGTTAACGATCTGCACGTCTTGATTCACTGGAATGATATCTTCTCCTCACGATTTGACGTTGTGGAGAACTTGCGTGGCAAGTTTTAAAACTCTGGACGAGTTGATAACTCTGAATGAGTTTTAAACTCTATGAAAGAGTTGATTTAACCGAAGGTTGAATATAAGCCAATGATGAAGACTCTTTGTTGTCGAAATTGAAGATGATCTTCGTTGAGGGATGGTGCCGATCTTCTCAAAAGCTCACCCAAAGATCTCTCCTGTTGCTGCCAAGTCCCAGATCAGAGAAATGCCCGCCTGAACTCCATTGAGTTTGCCCATATTTATAGGGAATTAAGGGGTGTAACCGCCCCCCTTAATTCTCTCCATAATGGGTTTGAGAGGGGTGTAACCGTCCCCTTAATCCGCTCCCAAGTGGGGCAAAAATCCCTCAGATCATGGAGGGAAAACGGTTCCTACAACCGTTCAGCTCGTGCTTGAACGAGCCAAACGCCCAAGTTAGCGTTCGGGACCCTAACTCCGCGTTTTAGACTGGAGACGCGGAGTTGGGTACCCGCTGGACGTTGAAAAACGTGGGTCCGACCCCAACGTTTTAATATTGTAACGCGGGTCCGACTCCAGCGTTTTGATGTTGTAACGTGGGTTCGACCCTCGCGTTTTGATGTTAGAACGCGGGTTCGACTCCAGCGTTTTACTGTTGACATACGGGGAGGACCTCCGCGTTTTGGTCTTAGAGCGCGGTGATGAATTTCGCGTCTTGCTTTGAAGAGATTATCAACAAGTAATCTCTTTTGTCATAGCGTTGCAAAGATCATTGTCTTGTAATCTTCGTCTTGGCTCCTTGAGAATATGAGAGTCATCAGATTGTAACTCTCGATGTTGATTATGAATGCTTGTTGAACTAGAGCTCTCATCGGTTGTCGTGAAGGTCGTCAGATTGTAACCTTCAGCGATCTACGTGAAAGTCTTCAAATTGTAGCTTTCTGGAAGTCGTCAGATTGTAACTTCTATCATCGGTGTTTGATGGGGGATAAGCTATCTATTGTGATTTTTAGACAGCCTACAGTTATATTTAGTTTTTATAATATCAGAGGTTAGATTATTCTCTTCTATTTAAAAAGTGTTGACATAATTTTCTTAAAATATATACACATAGTACCAATAGTATATACTTCAGTGCAACTCAAACATTAGCTCGAAGCCTATTTAGAGTGAGGTCATTTCTATGCTAGAATGGTGATATAGTGATTACACAGTCTAAAAGTTAAGAAAGAAATTTCTACAAAGAAAAAGTAATTTAATATGTTAAATTAAGAACTAATTTATAAAATATACACGGGCAGTGCAGATAGTTATAAAAAGTAAGTTACATATCTTCATAAACATTTCATAGTGAGTGACCAACTACAATCATCCTAATTTAAGCATAAATAATTATTATTTTAGTTACTAATTTGATATGTGTAAATATGAGATAAATCTCCAGTAAATAATAGGAATTAAGATTGTATGATGCTGTAGGTAAATAAATAAATGTTATTAGAGCTCCTCTTTATATTAAATTTAAAAGTAATAATTTAAATTATAAAGCATCAGATATTAGCTCATGTGAGAAAGTAAAGTAATTTATGTTCTATATATGTATATAGTCAATCAATCAAACGGATTAAAATTATAATGACCACAGTCAAAATTATATGGTGGGTTCACATTAAATATAATTTATAAAAAATAGCACATTAAAGTCAAAATCTTTTTAACCACTATATAGATTGTCTAAATTTTTTTATATATATAAACTATACTATTTAGGAATAGTGATGTGCACACTTAACTATGGTCTAATAATTTTAAGAACGACTTATTCTTCAATATCATCATTAATTGATATATATGTGCATTACACTAAAAATATAATAAAATTTTAGAAAACTACAAAATAAACACCCACAAAATTTTTAAAAAGTGTAAAAAACACCCTAAAATTTGTAATTTATAAATACACAAAACTATTAAACATTACATTGAAATCAAGGAATTATAAAAAAAATCATTGGAAATTTTAAACTTTGAAGGTATAATTTGCAATGTACTATACTTTAACGGTGTTTTTTTTATAAATTTTAAATTTAATAGATTTTTAATTATTTATGTTCTTTTTAAAAAAGTTATGTGTAATATTTACCATGAAAAGTTTTTCCTAAACCTATACTTTTAAAAGGTGTATGATATTTTTTATAAAATTTTAATTTTCTAGGGGTTGTTAGTAAATTTGCATATTCATTTTAGTGTCTATAGGTTAGAAATTCTCATGGTGTTTTTTTATAAATTATGAATTTTAAGAACCTTTTATAATTTTTAAACCTATAGGCATTTTTTATAGATTGTAAATTATTTAACTATTTATAATTTCTATGCTTTCAATTTACTAATGAATTTAAAATTTTTAGGGTTTTTTGTAAATTTTTAATTTTAAATGTTTGTTTATAATTTTTGAAACTTTAAGGGTGTTTTCTATAAATTATAAATTATGTAGTGGATATTTATAATTCTTATATTTTTAATGTACTGTTAGGTCAGAAACTATCAGTATTTTTTTAATTTTATAATTTTGAGGGTTCTATTTTGTAATTTGTAAAAAGTTCGGAGTGTGTATTACAAATTTTATAAATTTTTGGGTCTTGTTTGTGTTATTTGTAGGTTTTTAGTATGTTCGTAGGTTTGAAAATTTTAAAGTATTTTTTATAGATTTTGATTTTTTAGAGGTGTTTTTGTAATTTTTAAAATTTATATTTTCTCCAAAGTTAAAAAACTCTCAGTTTCTAGTTAGTATATATTTTTCAGGTTTCTCACTAAATTAAGATAAGTAAAATTTATAATTTTTAAGATACTTTAATAAAATTTTGAATTTGTAGGGCTATTTTTGCAATTTAAAATACTTGGAGAATATTTTTTACAAAGTCCAAAAACTTGTAGGTGCTGACTAGCATATTTTTTTAGATTTCTCTACGAACTGAAATAAGTAAAAGATTTGAGTTATCTTAAACTTATCTATTTTATCCAATAACATGTGAAGTCTCATTATGAATAAAATACATCACTTGGTTACCAATTCAAAAAAGATAGTGTAATTAGAATAGATTAGGATAACAATATAATATTTTTTAAAAAAACTAAGGGTAATATTGACCATAGAAAGATTTTTCCAAACTCGTACTTTTAAAGAGAGTATGATTTTGTAATTTAGGGTATATAACTGTTTCAAGAGCGAAACACATAGGGTATATAAATGTAATTAAGCCTTTAAACATTTGAGGTTATTTTTATAATTTTTAAAATGTTAAGGGTGTTAATTACAAGTTTTTAAATTTTTAGATATAATGTTTGTTTTTAAGTTTTAAAAAGTTAAGGTATTTTGTGTAATTTTAAACTTTTTAGGCTATTATATGCAATTTTTAAAACTTTTGAGTTTTTTTATAATACTTCATGTATTATAATATGTTATCTACGTATAATTTCTTAATCTTATTTTTCCTATATTTTTGAGCTATATGTAGTTCATATAGAGTTAATATAGGATATAATTAGTATTTGGATAGATTAAGATTTAAGTGAAATATTTAAAATAATTTTTTTTAATTGTTGACCTCTAGATAGTTCACGTGGAATTAGATAAGATATGATTAAAATTAGAATAGATTAAGATAACAATGTAATATTCAAAAAAAAGCTAAGGGTAATACTGACCATAGAAAGATTTTTCCAAACTCGTGTTTTTAAAGGGAGTATGATATGATAGGAGATATTAATATATATAAGTCTTCACGATACGTAACAGTGTAAAACGTGAAGAAGACATGATTCAGAAAGATGCACTACCAAATACAAGAGATATGGAATAATATATTATATTCCATTGTATTTAATATATATAATACTATATTTTATAGTCTCAAAATTAAATTATTAACATGGAAGGATAATAATTATTATCTCAAAATTTTGACTGATTATATAGAAAAAAGGTTCTGTCATGGGAGCGATGAGGAGCGGGAGGAGCTTGGGAGGCCGATTCGCCGTCCACCCTGAAGGTAAGCAGTTCCACTTCCTCTTAGCCTCAGCCAAGCCACATCACATCACCCCCACTATACCCACTACCCACGCTCCTAGCTTCACCATCTCAACGCCTGTTCCCAAGATAGGACAGTTGGTTAAGCTCCCTGTTGGCCTTCTTGTTTTGATGATGTTTAACAAACAATTTACCACTAATGTTGTTTGTCTAGTATTTGTGTTTTTGTATTTATTGTAGAGAAACAACGTATTGGAGGATGGATGGAATTGCGCCTACACGATCATATCCAATGGAGGTTGGTGGAATTGTGGAGTGAAGCAACATACAATTCAAGTTAAAGATCAAGTTCAAGCTTCATCCGCACGTGTACCAAGTTGAGCTACAATGAAGATCAAGATTGCTTGGATAATGTAGTTTAGGATTTTATATTATGTGTGTTAGATACTCTAAGCTCAATATTACACACACACATTATATTGGTTTTCATGTATATATATATAGTTTCATATATACATATATATTTTGGTTTCCATGTATATATATAGGTATATATATACATACATAGTTTTGAGTTTTCATGTTCATAAATATGAGATTACACATTTCATATTTATTATTGTGTTTTGGTTTAGCTATATAGATATGAAACAAATTTACATTCATATATATATTCATATGTTTCATACTCTATTGTGTTTTTGATAACATTGCATAAAATATGCAATTTTGTGAAAATATTGTCTTATTAGTTTATAGACTTCAATATTAGTTTATACATGTTTTACTAAGTCTATAACAATATTTCATAAGGTTTCAAAATGTTGTTTGAGTCAAAATATCAAAATATCAATTTCCAGATTTTCATGTTTTTGAACATATTTGCAAAATGATGATATTTTTCATTTGGGAAGTCCTTTTTCGAAACCAGTCGTTGTAGCATGTTTATTATCATGTCTACAATCATTCCCCAAAGTTTTATATTTTTTGGAATTTATTTGATATTTTTAAACAGCATTTTAAAATTAGCAAATCAGATTTTCTGTCATATCTGTTTTCGGTCGACCGCACCGGTCGACCGATCATTTGATCTTTCATCACTGGGCGACAGAGAGTCTGTCGGTCGACCGGTCCGGTCGACTGAAAGCTCCATCGGTCGACCGACGAGATTTCCGGTCGACCGACGAAAGAGCCGTTGCTTTCCCAACGGCTATTTCTGAGCTGGTTTGCTGGGGTTTTTTGGTCATTCTGTTTTGGGGGTTTAACTGAGATCTTGAGTGGGTATAAATACCCAATTGCTGATCTCTCTTCAACTCTCTAAGAAGTTTTAAAAAGAAGGTTTTAAAATAGTTTAACAAGGGTTTAAACTTGTTTAGTGTGTGTTTAAGTTTGGTTTAAGAAGCTTTTAAGCAATTGAGGGTTTGAGTTTGTGGATTCAATTTTACAAGAGCAAGTGGAGATCATTCTTGGTGTTTGAGCATTCATTCTTCTCCCTCTCTCTTGTCATCTATAGAAAAGTTTCCTTAAACTCAATTCTAGCATTTTATAAGTTTTGTTCTTAATTTCATAAGCTAGATTTAATATTGAGTTTATATTGTTTTATCTCTTTGTTCACACACAACCTATTGAGCTTATAGTATTTACATTCATAGTATATTTTGGGTTGTGGGATTTGTGACTTAGAGTTGTGCTTAATTGAGTTCTCACTTTGTTTAGAGAACAATCATTTGATTTATATTGTGCTTATTGTGAGATTCACTTTGTAATACACTTGTACACCGAGTGAGGAGTGTGTGGTGAGAGACGGGGTCGAATCCAAGAGGAGTGGTGTCGGTTGACGTGCCTAGGGAGAGGTTGTAACCGAGCACTTGAGGAGGAGGACACGGGCTAGGACCAACACTTAATGTGTGAGGTGTGATTGCATAGTGATTGTATTGTGAGGTGTAAACGTTGTTCGGGTGAACGTAGAAAACCCGGTTGTGATAGTGGAGTATCTCCTCGAGGTGAGGAGCGGGGACGTAGGTCGTGGGGACCGAAACCTCGTAAACATATCGTTTTGTTTGTGATTGTATTGGCGCACTTGTTTTTCATGTTCATATCTTACATCGCCATTGTGTATTGCTTGTTGATCATCTTGCCCTATCACACTTGTAGTTATTGTTTACCCTTGTGTTAGTTTGCATATCCTTTCACATATCTTTTATATATCTCTTTGTTAGGATATATCATCTTGTGTTAGTTTTATATCCTTGAACATACATTGCCTATATCTCTTTGTTAGGATATATTACTTTGTGTATATTGCATATTCTTGCTCATAAGTAATTATATATCATCTTGCAAGAATATACTTGTTAATTAATTTTTAATTAGCATCTTAATCGGATTAGATTAGCATAAGACCCAAACGGTGACTCGCACAGTTCCGAGCCACCAGAACTCTTATTGAGTACAAAACCTCTCCAAACACGGATTTCGATGATTTTTAAGGATTCTTTCGTCCCAGAACCTCCCTGACTGTCCTGAGGTTATCCCTAAACACGTTTAAAGGGTTATTAACTGCAGATAACGTTTGAACACTAATTCTTATGCAAAAGGATATCTCCAAAGGCCTATAAATAGAAGCCTAGGGTCTTCTTTAAGGAGGATCTGAAGTTAAGAAGGCGAGGTGCTGTCAAATTGTCAAGCTAACTACGAATTTCAGAGGAGAATCACCAAATCTTGGCGAACACTTTCATAAAGAAACCCCCTTCGAAAGGTTTGTGATTCTTTCTCCTTCTTTCCTTCGGATTAAACTTGGTTTTAATCTCGAGAAGAGCCACAATCTCGCTTGGTCGTGATTGTCGCTTCCGCAATTGTTTCCTTCGTGAAACAAGAGCGTAATTAATTGTCTATCGGGTTTGATCTGCGGCGATCCATGGACTAACGCGTCCCCAGCACAGGCAAAGATCCCACGCAAATCAGCGTGAGATAAACTACTGCTGCATTTTGTTTGATAAAGTTGTAATCTTTATTTTTCATTGTAAGAAGATCTTATAAAAAGATCAACTTTTCTTTCAGTTTGAACTTGTAATCGATAAACGGTGTAACAGGTTCGAAAGCAATGGAAAAGACAACTTTTGCCCCAAACACCTATGTGTTGCTTCATTTTTGCTTTGCTATGCTTTTTGGGTCGTGGAATGTTAGAGGGCTTAATGACCCAATTAAGAGAAAACTAGTTAGAGATTGCATCCATCTGGCTGCAACTGACATCATAGGTATCCAGGAATCTAACCGTTAGACCTATAGTCCTCAAGAGCATTGGTGGCCAGAGGATCTCTTCCTAGATTCATTTACAAGCTACTGATTCTAGAGGGTGTGTGCTACTAGGTTGGAATGACTCCATTATGGATTGTGTCGACTCATACATTAGTATTTTCTCTATCTCAATCGTCCTCCACCATAGATCTCTTAATTGTACCTTCGTAGTCACCACAGTATACACCCCTACTGACAAGTTAGAAAGGGAAGTTTGTTAGTGGGAGCTCGATAGAATTCACCATGTGTTCCCCTCCCTTGGGCTTTGTTTGGAGATTTCAATGTTACTCTATCCTCCCGGGAAAGCAGTGGTAGGTCTGCTTCCCTCAGAGACATAAATACTTCAAGAACCTAGGTGATTCCCTGTCCTTGATGGACCTACCTCTCAATGGTAGGAAATTCACTTGGTCTAACATGAAATCTTCTCCTGTTCTAGCTAGGTTGAACAAATTCCTCATCTCCCCTAACTTCTAATCTAAGTTTCCCTCTTTGGTCCAATTCTCACATCTATCTTCCTGTTCAGACCACTCTCTTATCATACTTGATACTTCCCAACCAACACCTAATTATTTCTTCAGACTGGAGAAAGCCTGGATGGCTCACCCATCCTTCAAATCTTTCACTTCCTAATGTTTGTTATCCTTCTCCTGCTCTGAATCCCCGGTTGACTCCTTCCATCTTAAACTCAAACTCCTCAAAAGAAGACTCAAATAGTGAAAAAAAAATTGTATTCGGTTCACTCAAAAATCTAATATCCTTCATAAGATTCAATCTCTTAATACCACTAAGTAATCTAGACCTTTATAGACTCAGAACTCCATTTTAAAACCTCCTTTAGAGACTCCCTTTCTGATTTAACTAAGCAAGAGGAAGTTTATTGAAAACAGAGGTCCAGACTGCAATGACCAAAGGAAGAGGACTCCAACTCATCCTTCTTCCACAAAATTACCTCCCACCACAGACGTAAAAACTTCATTCCCAACCTGACTATTAACACTTCCATCATCTCATCAGAACCTGATAAACAATTAGCCTTCTTCCAGCACCTCTCCAACCACTTCAAGGCCATCCCTCCGCTCCACTTCCAGGTAGACTGGAACCATCTTACCCCACCCCTGTGCAGGCCTTAGTAATCTAGAATCCCATTTCTCAGTGGTTGAGATCAAAGCAGTTGTCTTTGGTCTTCACCCTGAGGAAGCTTCAGGTCCAGATAGCTTCCTCATTCTATTCTATCAAACCTTTTAGGAGACCATCAAAGAGGATCTTATAGCTTTCTTCCTCCACCTCTATAATGATGCGTCCTCTTTCTACAAAGTCAACCTCTCCTTCATCTCTCTTATTCCCTAATCAGACTCCCCCTACCACCTTTCTGATTTTAGGCACATTAGCCTTCTCAATGGTATTGTCAAAATCTTCACCAAAGTCCTAGCAAACAGGCTAGGCCCGTTATTGACCTCCCTTGTAGACAGATCTCAATCTGCATTTCAATCGGGCTACCCTTGACTCCATTGCTCTTGGTTATGAGATGCTGCACTACTTTTCTCTAAGAAAGTGGAAGCCTACTGGAAGCCTGCATTTTCAAGATTGATTTCAGTAAAACCTTTGATTGTGTCAGTTGGGATTTCCTCCTTTCTCTGCTCAAAGCCAGGGGGTTTGGAGGAAGATTGTGCATGTGGATTCACTACATCCTATCCTCCTCTAAATCCTTTGTGTTAGTCAATGGATATCCAACTAACACTTTCCAAAGTTTCAGAGGTCTCGGGCAAGGGGATCCTTTTTCTCCAATGCTATTCCTTCTAGCGGTTGATATTCTCAACAGGTTGTTATCTAATAGCACTGACCATGGAGACCTCTCTGAACTTCACCTCAGAGGCAAACTCAATGACATTAGATCTCTCCAGTTCGCTGATGATACACTTATCTTTTGCAAAGCTGACATACCTAACACCTCAACTCTCAATCCATCCTTTACTACTTTGACGATATTTCAGGTCTGTGTATCAACTTCTCCAAGTCCAACCTATTTTACAATGGTAAATCTATCAACCTGGGTCTCCTTCTTGCCAATTTGCTGAACTGTACCTTTGCATTCCCCCTTCAAATACCTTGGCCTTCCTCTCAAGAAAGACTCCCTCTCCAAATCTGGCTGGCAACTGCTAATAGACTCAATCCACAAGAGACTTTCTCTGTGGAAAGCCAAACATCTCTCATTTGGTGGTCGTCTTATGCTCATCAACTCGGTCCTCTCCTCTCTCCCACTCTACTACATGTCTTTCTTCAGGCTCCCTAAATGGCTCATTAAGGTCTTAGAAAAAATCAGGCATAACTTCCTATGGGTGGGAGGTAATATCAATGCAGGAGGTAAAGCCCTAGTCAAATGGGAGAAGGTTCGTTCCCCCAAAGTTTGCGGGGGCCTGGGTATCTCCAATCTTGAGAATTTTGGCCTGGGTATCTCCAATCTTGAGAATTTTAACACCTCCCTCCTGGCTAAATGAGTATGAAAATATTTCTCTAATAACAACCATGTTGGTCAGATCCTTCAATCCATCTACCCTCCAAGCCCTCATAGCACACCCCTTAGAGACAATAGCTCTAAATTCTGGAAAGATGTCCACTCTGCTTACCAAGCTTTTGTGTCTATAGTAAAATGGCGACTAGGTAATGGTTCTAGGCTCCTCTTCTGGGAGGACAAGTGGACAGAAAACAACTCCCTTGCTAGTCTCTTCGCCTTGGCTTACAATCTGGCTTTCTCTAAGCAAACCTCCATTGAGTCTCAAGGGAGACTCCTAGGAGGGAACTGGCTTTGGAGACCAATTCTGAGACACCCAACTGGTTAGCATTACAGACTCAAAATTCAAGATTTGCATCGGTGGTTAGAATCTACTGACCTCTCCCCTACTCCTGTCCTAGATGATGTTATTGGCTATTGGACCACACTGGTATTTTCTCTGTCAAGTCATTCTACTCCTTCATCTCTAATGGAGGCACCCGCAACCCTTATTATTCTATTATTTGGCATAACTCTCTCCCAAGCAGGGTTAGATTCTTTATATGGATTCTCTCTACAGCTAAACTCAATACCAAGGACAGACTCACTGCAAAAGGTTGGACCGGAGACCCAATCTTCTCCCTATGCTCCAACAACATAGAATCACACAACCACCTCTTCCTTTATTGTCAGCTGGACAAACAGATCCGGGACATTTTCATCCCGATCACTGGTATCCAAGCTTTTCCCACATCCACATACCAATGATTCGAAATGTGCACTAACAAAGATATAGAGCCTGCAATGAGGTTGCTGTGGAGACTTGCCTTCTCAACCATTTGCTAGGTTGTATGGACTGCTCGTAATAACTTCATATTCAATGGAGCCATGCTAAATCATCATCAACTGACATCCAAGATAGCTAACTATCTCACTTTCTGGACAGGTTCTGAGGCATCCAAGAGAGCTCTCAAGCTCAAGGCAATCGTTCAGGAAAGGGGGATCTCAGACCTGATCACCACAAGTGAGGACAGTAACGGTGGTGCATGCGATCAGTAGGGATACTTGGTTTTCTGGCTTTTGGGATTTTTGTGCGCAGGCGGAGTACTCTTTCGGACTTACATACAGTCTTTGTGTTATACTATACCGATGTGGGCTGTTAATTTTTTCTCTTCTTTGTATATTCATTTTGTATATCTTTGGGTGATTTTACTTTGCTCTTCTATTGTGTAGAGTGACGGCATAGGCCCGCTTCTCTACCAATTTAGGAACTAGTATTAAATCACAACTAGATATAAATATCTGTACATACTTTTAACTACTAAATAATTATACAATGACAGGGCGCCTTGCCCTATTTTTACTTCAAAAAAAATTATTATCTCAAAACAAATAAAAAAAACAAGGCACGGAACTTTATCAGCATTAAGCTTGTTATTATACACAGATGAATTTTCAAAATTTGATGTTCGGTACAGATTTAGAGGCAAAATCCAGAAAAAGGACATTGCGTGCTTTTGGAAACTAAAATGGCATTTGCAAACTCCAGTTTCATTACATAGCTCCAAAGTTTCTTTATCGGAGTAATTTCTATAACTCCACTCTTATCAAAATTTTGTCAAACTTCATTTTCAAAGAAACGATGAAGCGAGTCATAACATTTTATGGACTTATGTGAGATCAGTTATACTAAACATGACCATTCCTCCTCTGCATACTGCTCAGATCGTCTCTCTTGGTTGATTTCAACTTCCAAATCTTTCTCTGTCAATTCTCTTCGTCGTACTTTAGCTGATGGTGGGATGAGATCCAAGCACCTCCTCATCATATGGAATAAAATTCTGCCCAGTAAAGTTCAGATTTTCTTCTGGCTCCTCAGTTCTCTTAGACTGAAGACCAAAGATAGGCTTGCCTCTCTAGGGTGGCTAGCAGACTCGTGTTGCAATTATTGTTCAGAGCAAGAATCTCATGATCACCTCTTCTCTTCTTGCTACCGGACTCAACTCATCTGGTCCCCTTTTCTGCTTAAATTAGGCATCGCCTCTCTTCCGGCTAGCATTGACCAGTGCCTTGCACTATGCTTAGATCCTTCCGTCAAAGCCTCTGTCCGTCTTTTATGGGGTGTCCGCTTCCCATCCATCAGTTGGGTCCTGTGGCAAGAGCGCAACAACCTCATCTTCTCCAACATCTCGTCTTCTCTTCATAGCATTATCAAGAAGTCTGTTAATTTCATTCTCTTTTGGGCAGGGGCCTCCACCTCCAAGAAGTCGCTCAAGATTAAGAAGCTTATTCAAGATGTAGGACTTCCTGATATCCTAGAGTCGAGTGAGGACAACAATTAGATGCCATGACCCGAAGATGTCTTCCTGCTGGTTTTCTAGCATCTTTTGGGTAGTCGTGGTTTCTTTTTGAGCTGCAGTTAGCCTCTTAGTTTCTACTTGAGTTATTAGAGCACTTATCTTTGTTATTTTTGCTACTCTCTGTAGTTTTTCTTTAAGACATCTACTGCAGATTTGACCTTATTCTCCATCTCGGAGGCGTTGCCTTAATCTGCAGCAGATATCTTCTATTGTATGTTCTTCTAACCTTGGTTATCAGTAATACAATGTTAGGGAAATCCCTATTTTCACTCAAAAAAAAAAAACATGGCCATTATGAAAAGGAGTTAAATGATTTTATTCAACGAATGAAAGTTGCAAGCTTTATTACTAGCTTCAATGTCCAATATTGTACCACCTGTTTCTTTAGAATACACAATTGTGCTTTACTCACATGCATCTAAGACAATTAAATCATAAATTAAAATGGCTCATCAAATAAATGGGCATTCATAAGAAGAACGTATTCAGGTAAATTGAATGGGCTTGGGCTTACAAATAAGGTAATGGACTAGATCTGGCCCTTAATAACAGTTTTCCTTCCAAGTTTTTTTTAACGATCCTTTTTACTCTCATTTATTTTGCTGGAAGAATTTTCCTTCCATTTCTCTGTTAAAACTTTATATCATTTCTAAGTTAACCGATGAACCATTGAGGCCTTATTTACAAAATAAGTAGTGCAACGCCATTCTTTGTAAATCTTGGATTTTGCAGTTGCACAAAATGGAGTTATCCTATGGCTGTAAACATTAATTGTGAGTAACTTAAATCCGAGTCATCATAACAAAGAATAGCTCAAACATCTATCTATATGCTGATCCATTTGAAGCTACTTATTAGTAAACCACAATTTCTTAAATATGAGTTTTAGTTTTCTAATCCCAAGCTAAGAAAATTATAGGATTTATTAGAAGAAAAAAGAAAAAGAAAAATCTAGCTATAAACTTTACAAATCATGTGTAGGGTTGAAGAATCAGAAACAGACCCAGACTGAAACAAAGTTCATATAAAAGGTATAGGATACTAATTTCCTAAACAAAAAAAGAAAGGGAAAAAAAAGCATGGTGGCATGCTTCTTGTATAAAGTTGTTTTTAGGTAAAAAAAAAAAATAGATTCCTAATCATGTTTTGTTAGATGCCATCTACAATGCAAACCAAAAAGGGAAAGGATAAGCAAGAGCAACAAAAAGTGTGGAGAGTAAAAGAGGAGTCTTAAGCAATAAGCCTCAAGGGCAAAAGTTGATGCTCCATATGCATGTTTCTAAAGGCAATTGGATTTGTTTGAGTTGAAAATTATATGAAGGTTACTAAAATCATATATTTGGTGTTTATTTATCTAATATTGAAAATGTAAGTTATTCTAATCTAGGTTTAAGTTCTTGTAAAGTAGACCCGGGTTGGGGAACTACACATATGAGGGTTACTATGACTCCAACAATCCAAGTGAGTAATCAAGACTTGCACTTGTAGACTACCATTGATCTCATCAGTTATAAACAAACTATACAAAGTAGTGGATGAGAATTTAATTAACAAGCTTAAAGAACAATGGCTTAGCTTACACTTATTATATATCATCATCATTTATTTTAGGAGTAGGCAAGGAGAAAGGCACAAAAGCGAGGGGAGAAAAAAGAGAATAAAGAAGAAGAGAGTAAACTGAAGGATGAGAAGGCTTTATGCATCACACATGAAGAGGTACAACAAAGCATAGAAAGCTAACTCAAAAAAATTTTAAGCCAGATTCTGAAGCATGTTGTTTAGATGCCATCTCCGAGGTAACTCAGATGATAACGATATGCTGACCTGAAAAAAATGTAAAAAGTTGAGAGTAGAGGGAATACTTGGGGAGAAACATCCATAGCTCTAGATGAATTCTGATCCATATTTAGTAGAGAGATCCCCGTCATATCATAGTCATTAATTATCTAGTAGATGATAACGATTTGTCTTTAAATATGAATGAACAATAAGTACAATTTGTGCCGATATAATGAGTGCTAGATCTAGAATGAATCATAATTACCCACTAAATAATCAATGATTGCAATAAAAATTTAGTGGTCTCCCCACTACTATTTGACATGGTGAAGAAGATCCAAATTCACTCTAGATCAAGAGCGAGGCAAGTATTGAGTTAATTTGTTATAGTGCTAGCTAGGGCCGGCCCTGATATTCTTAATTTTTCACAGGGCCCTAATCAAGCTTTCAAATGAGGGGCCTCTATATACAATATTTCATACACACAAAATTTTATAAGATAGCAAAATATTTTTTATTAAAAAGAGACAATAAGCACATAATCATATTAATATTAAAATCAAAAAACTTATTAATATTAAAATGAGACAATCAAGCACATAATCGTATTAATATTTAATTCTGAATATGCTACAATCTAATAAATATTGAGAAAAATATATTAATCAATAATTCCTACTAAAAAGCATGTTAGGGACTAAAATATATCAAATATTTAAATTGAAATTTAAAATTAAACAATAAAATCTGTATAGGTAAAAGATCTTACAATTTCTTCCAAGTTTGAAATAAAGATGCTTTCTTTCTTGACAAAACACCAAATCCCGTTTGATTCTGACCTAATTCACAAAGCCCTAATCAATTTAAATTTAAATTTCGATTTCAATTTCACAAAGCCCTAATTCCTAAACCGTAATTCCACAAAACTCTAATTCCTAAACCCTAGTGAGAACTAAGAACTTACAGAAGGCGGCGATGGGCGACCGGGCGACGGCCGGGCCGGCGAGAGCCGCGAGAATCTAGAGCGGAGAGGGATGAAGATGAAAAGACAAATGAATCACGAATGGCTGCGGGTTACAAATTTTGGGGGTTGGGTGACTTGTGTCGGGTTAAACTTTTTGGGTTGGGTCGGGTTACAAAATTTGTAACCCGACCAAATTAAATTGTAGCAAATTGGAGGCCCTAGGTTTTTCAGTTTTTGGGGGCCCTAGGCGGCCGCCTGACCCGCTTAGGGTTAGGGTCGGCCCTGGTGCTAGCTAATTCAGAAAAGGGTTCTTTTTTCCTAGAAACTACCTTAACAATAGGATTATTTTCATTTTCAATTTATACGTAAACCATCTTTAACTAGATTTTTGTTCCAATTATCCACCTTAACAATAGGATTATTTTCATTTTCAATTAAAAGTATTTTTAATTTATGACTTCTAAATTGTTATTACTAAGACGATATTAATTACCGAACAAGGTAATATTCTTTATAACATAAAGAATCAATCCCTATTTATACTATTATTAATAACTATAATTATGTAAAATAATTTATTAAATAAATAATTTTACTACTTCATATAATTAACAATTCTTTATAGTAAATTATAAATATTTATGAATTTTATTATCATTATAAATTATTAATATATTCTATTGAAGGACCAAATATATTGAGAAAATGAACAAGTGCATAGTTAATGAGAGGTGATGGATCATTACTTTTATAAATAATGGTATAATTGTGAGTTATAAAAAATTGTGAGGATAAAATAAGAAATCAAAAATTTTGACATGAGTATTCTCTTTTAAAAAGTAGTATAGATATAGATATAGATATAGATGTGGCTAGGATGTGGTTGATTGGAAAAAAAATCCACTTTAACGGTGGTTTACATATAAATTGAAAATGAAAAATGATTTCTATAAAATAACCTTGTTTCTAGGAAAAACCCTTTTAAAAAAGGAATTTATATTCTCGTACTTTATAAACAGTTGTGTATATAATAACAAGAGGAAATCATCATATAATGAGGATACTTCAGAAGGCTGAAAAGGGCGGACCATAAAAATGTAATAATTGCTTTTTATCTGCTCTAGACACTTGTTTTGGCAGCCTTGGGGTAGGAATAGTAAAATACAATAGCAGCCTTTTGTTCTCCTACATGCTACAATTCACAAAATTAAAGATAACATCATCGTGCACTTAATTGCTCCTCTAAAGCTCTCCAGTTCAAAGCAAGGAAAATGCTGGCCATTTTTCTTTCTTCGACATAAAAAGATGAGTTCTATTTGATCAATTCTTTTTGATCCTGACTTAGCCTTGTGAAGTTTGCTAAAGTAACTATAAAATTCAAAAATCTCTCTTATGTAGATAGAATGCACAAAACTTTCGTATCTAATCGTAATTGTTTATCATGTAGCGTTTGATTATAATCTATCATGAGTATCAAAATTGAATGAATTGAAAGTCACGGGTCGCGTCACAGCGTTACGTGTAACTAATAAGTTAGATGTAAAATGATGGATGTGATTAAGAAATCAAATCTTCATTTTTCTGCCGAATTTTTGATAGCCTACAAAACTTTTCTGAATTTTATCTTTTTTTTTTTTTTTTTGATTTCTACCCCACATATCATGAACTTGCTAGGGTACTCACACGTGAAATTGGGCCT